>CAUYQG010296134.1:0-20727 GCA_963574415.1 Tarsius wallacei
AGGATTGTCAGTAGTAGGAAATTGTGTGTGTGGGGGGGGGGGGGGTTGGCAATAATGGGATTCTGCCGTGGGGGGAGCGCATACCTCATCAACAAGGGTACCTGCATAATGAATATTTGTATACTTAACCCTGAATTTTACCTCACATCTTTAAAACAAAAAATTTAAGGCCAGGCTCAGTGGCTCAGCCTGTAATCCCAGTACTTTGGGAGGCCAAGGTGAGATTGTCTGAGCCTGCGGGTTCGAGACCAGCCCAAGCAAATTGGTGAGACCTCGTCTCTACAATAAATCAAATAAATAAGTAAATAATTTTAAAACCTAAATAAATAAATAAAGATAGCCACCATATAAAAACATATACTATGTACAGAGCAAAACAACTAATCTACATTATCTTTAGATCTCAAAATACCTACCATGCAAGGTGGAAGGTATTATGACAGAAAAGGCTAAGGTTCATTAACATGTAAATAAATCTAACGTCATACAACTAGTACTAGGCAAAGCTGTTAATCAGATCCAAGTCTGACTTCAAACTCCTTTCCAATGGGACTACAGAAAGGGAAGGTTCTGTGCTGATGAAAACTACTATTTTCATTTCATTTCTAGGTCTAAAAAATGACCTAAGCTCCACAGACCAGTCCTTGAAAAAAAGCAATCACATATAAGAAAAGAGAAAGGGAATGCATGTCACAAGTTCAATAATATGAGAGTCTACTGTCACAATTTAAAACTAGACACTATAACATGCACGCTAGATAGGTCTCTGGCTAAATTGAATTCACCGAAAGGAGGCACAAAAATTGCTAAAGGAAAAAGTAAAGTTTAATTCATTGAAGCAGACCTGAACCTATCCAAAATTCATGCAAGAAAAGATCTAGAGCTAGAACTCCAAGGAAAACATGGCTTGTCTCTACATTTCAAAGGCAGCTTTTTATTGGGAAACACAGAATTAATCTTAGCAGGAATTTGAATTGAGGAAACCAAAACCTTGATTTTGATATTTCAAATTCTATTATCTCCAAGTTATGTCAAAACACTGCTCTACACGGAGAGTTTAGATTTGGGGAAGTCAGGTATTGAAGAGAGAAGGTTATAAAACACACATGTGCATGCATATCCACTATTGTAGTTTTCAAACATACCAGGCTCTCCTTCAGCTACCAGTCCTGGTCCTTGAATACCATGTTGCCTCTGCCTAGAACATGCAGAACGACTCCCACTTACCAGGCAAATTCTTATCTATATTTCAGATATCAGCTTACTGGAAAACCACCAACCTAAGTCTTACTTACACAGGCTATAAATACTGCTGTCTGCTCCCATAATCACAGTATTTCCTCTATCATGGAAATCATCAGGCTTTTTGTACATCTATCTTCCCTATTACATTGGAAGTTCTTCAAGGGCAGAGACCATTTCTGTCTTTCTTCATGACTGTGCCCTCAGAGGTCTGGCACATTGTAAACATTCAACATTTGCGATATGAATTATCAGCGGATCATTACATACCTTACAAATAAGGACTTGCAGTGAAGGATGTCTATAAATGGAATCTTTTTGAAAATGATTGACCTGTTGTCCACAAGCTGTGCAGCTCACAATCCCATGAAGCCCATCTTCTAGGAGAAAGGAGTGACCATTATTCACACATTTACATGCACACAAATAAAGATATTTACTTTAGTCAATATTACGTAACTTTTGTATTGGAAATGAAATACCTCATAATCCTTGGAAGAATGTCATTTGGACGCAAGTTTAAAAGACAAATAAATTTTACTGACTTACTAAAAACACAAGAACGTTTGCAAGTCACAAGCTACAAATCCTCATTTATTTCCTTTTACAGATGCAAACCCCATTTCTTACAACAACTTGATATAACATTAAGAGACTCCATAAAGAACTTCTAAAAGTAGAGCTCAAGAGATCTTTTTCATGCTGCTATTGTTTTGCAAATAAATTCAGTATCAATTCTTACAGAATGGGAAAGTGACATATATAGAACAGATATTTTGCAATCTATACTTAAGTTAGGTATGCCATAAAGGTTTTTATTTTGAAAGTGGAACTATCTGTACAGATTCTAATAAACACAGTATGTAAAATCTTGGTAATTTTATGATATTACCAATTTCCTTCCTAATATTTACTTCAATACTATTCATGATCCCCATTAACTTGCCTTCTTTCTATATCAATTCCACTGCCCACTCCATAACAACACTGCTTACTATTTCCAAATAAGGACAAGTAAAAGATTGTAGGAATATCTATCTTGGCAGCAAAACATCAGAATGGCTAGGGGTAAAAGGCAGAAAGCCCCGTTCTGCATTGTCTGCTGAGAAACAGGTTCAATATAACCTACACAGAAAAGACTGAGAGAAAATAAGTAAATAAATCCAAGTCAATGTAGACTAAATTTTAAAAAGAAAATGAAAAAGACAAAAAAGACTAAGAGGAAACCTCTCCTGTCTCCCTCGTGTCCCTATTTGTGCTAAGGCAGTACTTTACAACCTGAGCTAAACATTAGAATCATCTGAAAAATCTTTTTAAAAACACAGACAGTCATTCCCACCCATAAACCAATGAACTGAAATGTCTCAGACTTCTTTTTAACTGTCTCTGTCCCTAAATAAAAAACACCATATATATTTCTCACCATTTAATTTTCTATTTTTGTTAATTTTACGATCCAAAGTACTATGGACCCAAACATTATCACAAATATTTTTATTTGCAGAAACTAAAAATTTTAATGAATAAGGACATCATCATAATTTTTAAGAAGATAAAAGAATCTGAAGGGTTATTATATATGTAGCTAATATTTTATTTTAAATTCTGTTATTCTACCTTGGTGTTTGATCTTGGGTATTCATAAAATCTGTACTTGTTTTAACAGAAACAAATACACAGTGTACTTTTTCATTTCAAATAATAATTTCATTCAGATACACTAACATGATAAATAAAAGGTAGAGTCTGAATGTTCATCCAATGTTAAATAATATTTGTTAAGTATATTCTTCGTGCTCTTGAGCATATATCACTTAAAAATTAAACAAAACTAGGTGGTCCTTTGGAGTCCTAGGTGATCCCATGTGTGCACAAGGAATCATATATGAAGACATTTGTTGCAGCACTAATTAGAAAATTTAAAATATTAGAAAATGAAAAATTAGAAATAACCTATTATTTGGGAAATGGATAAACAGTGATTTATTCATACAACAGAATCCCACAGAGCAGTGAAAAATAAACAAACTAGATGTAAATTTACTAACATGGATTACAGTTCAAAAACAATGTTGAAGAGGAAATATTCCCAGAGAAAGGATATATACAGAATAATATATTTTGTATATTTTTGAATGAAAAATAAATGTTTTATAAACAAATACATATATAGGAAACATAGAAAAACATGCATACACATGCACATGCATAAAACGTCAAGATAATCATTACCTGTGGGGTAGCAAGAAGGGGAAATGGATGAGAGTAGGACTGAACCAATATTTTATTTAAGTGAGATCTGAAGCAAATATGGTAAAATGTTGAAATGTTACTTTATGTACTTGTTTCTGTACACGTATGTTTTAAATTTTTAGTTATGAAATATCTCTAAGATTATAACACAGTGTATAAATGGAGAAGAGTCATCTTCATTTCTGAGGTCAATAAATTTTGATGGTTTTAAAGAGAGAGCAAAATCATTGTGCCATGTAGAAAAGTAAGGTGTAAGATATATTTTCTAACAAACTGGGGAAAGTATGTCAAAACAGGACATGTGTTTTTTAAAAGTGGTTCCTGAAAGGGTCACTTTAGTTATATCTTTGTGCTATAATAGTATTCCAAATCAATATAAGATCTAACTTTTCATTCTTGACAATTTCCTAAATTTCACTTCAATTTTCAATTTAATTTCCCTAAAAAATTTGAATATTAACTATACCAATTCAGTACCTCAGAATACTAGCTTATTCATATATGTGTATATAAGTAAACCTAGAATTAAATTTCCTGTATGATTTCTACCAATTTAAAGACGTAGCAAATAATAAAGACAAAAATAAACACGGAAGAGTTAAGTGCTATTATATGGCTATAAATATATGTATTCCCTTAAATTAGGCATGATATAAACATTCTTACACAGAACACTCAATAAAATGTTCCAGAAATATATCATCTGAGACCAGCAGCATACCAAAGTGGCACTAGAAATACTCCCCCCGACAATAATGGTTGTTCTTGTATTCTCCTTTCAGCCCCTATGCACATTTTAGACATTGACTGCTCCAGAGTCTCTTCCCATAAGACACTTAGACATCAATTTTTAACATAATGCAGTGTTGTCTGTCTTCACTAGAGAACCCATGATCAGAGGAAAGAAACTCTTGCTACTGATTCTTAGTAACACCTTCTACTTTTTGATTCTCTTATGTGTCAAGAAAACCACCTTAGCCTTGAGGAGCTCTGTTGCTGCAATGACAGTTTCCCTACTATGAACTAGAGTCTCAAAAAAATATCCCTTATGCTCAAAAAGGATTGAGCATCCCCTTGTGGACAAAAGACTAAACATTTTCTTGATTTTTGCCAACAACCTAACAATTTATTCAATCTGAAAATTGATATACATAATATTTATAATATAGATGTTACTAGTTTCAAGACAATCATAGCACTAAAATAAAAATCTACACAAAATTTCACCAATATAAAAACTTCACTATTCTTTGACAATTATATAACATGATGAATATTCAATAGACAAGTTTTCATTACACTTCTATTTAGAAATTTAGTGTCATGTTCTCTTTCAGAGATTCATTCCTTTTGTAGTTATAAATTCTGGCTCTATTAATCTGCCCAAAAAGTATATACAGGCACTATTTAAAAATCACACATAAACAAATGGGACACACAGCCCACTGTTATAGATTTCTAAACAAATCCTCATGAGGTTAACTTTCTATAGATGGTTAGCCAATATGGCTGTCTGTTTAAGTGAGGGTAGACAAAGGTAGAGGTGGTTCAGGCAGATGGAGGGAAGGTTATCATCTCTAGCTCCCTTCTCCTTTCTACTCATCTCCACATTGCTATTCTTAGATGTGAAACCTTAGTATACATAAGAACAAACTGGAGCACATTCTTGACCTCATCATCAAAAACTCTAATTTGTTAGGAGTAGAATCAAGGGATTTGCATTTTTAATGAGTACCCCAGGTAATACTAATGCAGATGTCTATTACTCTATGTAACAGCGTTCTAAATATGTATAAAGTTACCTGAAGGCCATAGACAAGATTTTGCACAAATCTCAAGTTCTTTCAGGATGGGGGGGGGGGGGGGGGTGCACATAGTATTCTGACATATAGGTATTAAAAAACTAATATGTGGAAGAAGGATATACTAAGCTTCTTGAGATAACTTAATAGCCACTGAAGGCAAAGGTGCTTTGGTAAATGGTGTTTAACCTTTTCTGCTTCAGAGCTCAGAGAGAAACAGAAGTTATTTTTAAGTAGTGCTTTTAATAAACAATGGGCAGAAAAGTGGAGGTATTTTTAGTAAGCACATCATATTTTCCAATATGGTCATAAACATCAATTTAAACTCATGTTTCATTTTCACTTGTATTTACCTCCGCGTTTTTTGAGATTTTCAGTTTTCATTTTACTTCTGCTTCTAAATTCAGGCCCTTTAAAATCATCTTTGTCTTCATTCAGCACTGGCTCTGGTTGTACAATCACTGTACCTAGAATGATTTCATTTAAAAAACCATTACACATATGAAATGTGCAAGTGAAGTACAAGACTTCAGTTCAGATAAAGCCAACATTGCTGGTACACTGTTGTTTGTTTGTTTCAAGCTTTCAATATTTGTATAAGGTCCTCACAAGAGAAAATAAAACAGGGAAATAGTAAAAGGGCCAGGTGTCAACAGTTTACTTGTTGAAATATAGTTCATAAAAGCAGGAGGGGGAAGTGTTATGAACTGATTATAACAGAAATGTGTGAATCAAATAGAAAGCCTCAGCCCAGTTCTGAATTTTATAGTGCCTATCACAAAAGTTGTGATAAACTATAAACTAAGTGGTCCAGAGGGAAAAATTTTATAAGAGACATCCTATTCTTCTCACAATTCAAATCACAAACTCAGAAAAAGATTTTTAAGTTGTTTTATATTGCTGGAAGAGAGATATGGGGGCAGGGGACACAATGAATTTCATTCTATTACTGCTATACCTATTCCGTAGCATTTCCTAACTTATATGTCAAAGCTTCATTACCCTGAAAAACCCTTAAAAGTTTTAACAGAAGATTAAGACACTTAAGCTAAAGTGCTCTAATAATTATAGAATGAGATCATTTGTTGATCCGTATGGAAATACATTAAAAAGAATATCCTTTCTTAACTATAAAACATGTGAATTGAGGAGGAAGGTTATCAATTTAAGTTTTTATTAGTTTTCTTAAGAGCAAATAAATTAGGCATAGTAAAAAAGGGTCCAGGTCTCATTGTTGACCTACATTGCTGGGCTTAGTAACTGGCCATGATTGGCAATAATTAAAAAAGTAAAAGTAGATCGTTGTCAGGGGCTCTCTCTGAAACATGGGTTTATGTTATTCAACAAGCAGATTTTGACAAGTTATAGCATCCAGTTGTTAAATTAATTTGAGTCTCTGAAAAAGGGGGTGGGGGACAAGGAAGAAGACATAGGTGACTGAGATTTTACAGACTGTGGTAAATTTAAACAATTCCCACAACAATCATTTCATGTATATACTCTCAGAGAAGTCCCAGAATTTGAAGAGAGACTCCATAATTTGAAAAGAGCTAAAGATTTTGAATTAACAAAAAAATTAAATTCTTCCTGAAGATTCGTCTTTAAATGGAAGCAAAGCATCAGAGTGGAAAGAGCACTCACTAGCTTTGGATTCAGGCAGACCTGGGTTGAAATCTTAGCTTCTCAATTTAAAGTTGAAAAAGTTCCCTGAGCTCTGAATTAGTTCCCTCATCTCTACAAGGAGAAACAATAACTACTTTACAGCATTGTTTTGAGAATTCAAGGAGTTAATTCTGTAAAAGTCTGGTGCCTATACATAATCAATATATTATTATAACAACAATAACTACTCAGATTTCACCTTATGAAATAGGTCTATTTTTGTTTTGGTGTGACAAAATTAAGCATAGTTCAAGTTAGTAACATCAAAGACTTTCTTTCACAGTATCATTAAAAGAAAGGTCTGAATTCCTAGTTCTTACATCATAAACACTCCCAGTGACAACCACTGAGAATGTAAAAACCCAGTGAGTCAATGCCTGTGGGACTTAGACTCCTCTGTTAGTCGTTTCTGCCCTCAATCATCAAAACCATTATATAAAATTGTCAGAGATGATCAGCAAAGTCAAGTAAATGGTAAGTCCTTCAATTTTCCTTCTATCTCTTCTTTCATTCATTTCCTTTCCTCACTTAACTCCTCACCTTTCGTAACTTCTAATTTAACCTAGTCAAGCAAAGCCCCATCCTTCCTAACCAACATATTTTTAAAACTTCCATAATTTAAAAATGTATCATAAAAACATAGACAGGGAAACAAGGTTTACTAAACTGCTATGAAAGACCTTTGAGAACAAATCTGAAAAATTTGTTAAGAGACTAGAACATATTATTTAACAAAGAGAAAAATTTTTGATTTTGACTCTTTGCAACACCGTGAAATTACCAAGTCCCTTGTCATTCTCTTACCTAGTCATGTTGATCTCAGACATGGGCTATAAGAGTCCAAGATTTTCATTTGGCTTTTTCCCCCAATCTTATTAATAAGGTTTTATGGTTACAACTGCAACAGTTGAGAGGTACGTGGCAAGGTTTTTTAAAAAGAGATAACAGCAATAAATAAACCTAAATCTATATAGTTAACTTCGGGTTTTAGCCTTAAGGAATTTAAGAATGCAGGAAGACTTTTTTTAAGTTTTCAGGAATAGTCATTATATTTCTGTATAAATTCAACACATTTACATTTACTGAACCAAAGCCTTACTTTAAACTTTTAAACCCACTTCCACATTCAAGTGTAATTTTGGAACTAAACTCACTGTTCTAAAACTCAATGGAATGAAAAAATAAGATTTTGTTATATTCAAAAGTTAAATGAATATTCTAAATAACATGTTATCATTACCATATAATTAATACATTTCCAGACAACCACTAATAAAATGCCAAGATTAGTCTTTTCATATATAGCTAACAGTAATAAAGATCCAATTATATGTCAATGCTATTTAAAAATTCATTTCAACTTTAATTTTATATGAAAAATTAACACACATTACCTTTTGGCAAGCTTTGCATAGTAATATCATTTTCTGAATTTTCATTAGAAGCATCTTCATTTACAGTTTCATCCAAAGGTTTTTCATCATCGGATTCTACATACTTGGTTACAATTGAAGGTTTCCTATGAAAGAATTAAGTTCATAGATTTATGGACATTTCTGACAACTGGAACAACATTCAAAGATAAATAACATAAGTAACATGTTTAGATAAAGCAGCTGCTCTCAATGAGGATGCACATCAGAATCACTTAGGAAAGAATAAATCTATATATACTGTATCATTGAAAAATATGATTCAGCAGATCCGAGGTAGAACCTGAGTATGTGCATTCTGAAAAGTCTGAAAAGCTACAAGGGAGATCTTGAAGGGCACTTGTCTTTAAGGATCACTACTTCAAGCCGAGCACAGTGGCACATGCCTAAAATTCCAACGCTTTGGAAGGTCAAGGTGGGAGGATCACTTAAGCCCAGAAGTTCAAGACAGGTCTGGGCAATATAGTGAGACCTTGTCTCTACAATAAAATAAAATAAAATAAAAATTAGTCAGGCATGGTGGCATGCACCTGTAATCTCAACTATTGGGAGGCTGCAGCAGGACAACTGCCTGATTCCAGGAGGTCAAGGCTGCGGTGAGCCGTGATCATGCCACTGCACTCCAGCCTGGGCAACACAGAGTGAGATCCTAACCCCACACCCCCCACCCCCAAAAAAAGGGCTGGGCATGGAGGCTCATGCCTATAATCCCAGCACTTTGGGAGGCCAAGGTGAGAGGATTGCCTGAGCCCACGGGTTCGAGACCAGCCCAGGCAACTTGGCAAGACCTCATCTCTACAATTAAAAAAAAAAATTAAAAAATTAGCCGGGCGTGGTAGTGCACGCCTGTAGTTCCGGCTACTCGGAAGGCTGAGGCGGAAGGATCACCGGAGCCCAGCAAGTCGAGGCTGCGGTGGCTGGAAGCGGCCACTGCACTCCAGTCTGGGCGACGGAGTGAGACGCCAACTCAAAAAAAAAAAAATTAGCCGAGCGTGGTGGTGCATGCCTGTAGCTCTGGTTACTTGGAAGGCTAAAATGCAAGAATTGCCTGAGACCAGTAGGTTGAAGCTGCAGTGGCCATGAGCATGCCACTGCACTCCAGGCTGGGTGACAGAGTGAGGCTCCAACTAAAAAAAAAAGAAGAAGCACTACTTTAGAGAGTAAGTTAACAACAAGTAAGCTTAACCAAGCTTAAGAGACATTCCCACTGGTCAGAAACAACAGAAGTCCAATAGACTAAACTGTAAACTTCTAATAAGAATGTTAGACATTATAGTATACTAGGAAGTAGTTTCAGTCCTTACGTACAATTTGCTTTGACAATTCAGCACAAAAAGGATTTCTTCTTCTTCTTTTTTTTTGAGTTGGAGTCTCACTCTGTCACCCAGGCTGGAGTGCAGTGACATGCTCACAGCCACCCCAGCGTCGACCTGCTGGGCTCCAGCAATCCTTCCACTTCAGCCTTCCAGGTAGCCAGAAGGAACTACAGGCGCGTGCTACTGTGCCCGGCTAAGTTTCAATTTATTGTAGAGATGAGGTCTTGCCAAATTGCCCGGGCTGGTCTTGAACCCCAGGGGCTCAGGCAATCCACTCATCTCGGCCTCCCAAAGTGCTGGGATTACAGGCTGAGCCACCGAGCCCAGCATGAGCTTCTTTTTTTTAGCCACTCTTTAATCTCTTTATAACTTACAACTATAAAAACTACCTAACTCCCCACCCTATGCAATTACACACAACCCTTAAAAACCCATACTGCTGCTTCCTGAGGCATTCAACATTTCTCCTTTTCTCCTTTTCTCCTTTTTTAAGCAAATACATTATCTAAAGAAATGAACTACACATTGCAAGGGACACTAATACATAATAAGACCTTCTAAAAATTCCCTTAAAATCCAAAGTTGAAACGAATAATTGTTCAAGGGTGATAGATACAAAAGGATTCATTATATTATACTGCTCATTTTAAAATATGTGTATTTGCATAAAAGAGTTGACTTAGAGCAATTGTGCTCGCAGTAAATACAGGAAAAAATATATTTTAAGAAACAGAAAATAATCTGAAAAAGAAAATAACATTTTTCCCCTTAAACATTAACCAACCTCTTTGATCGAGATGATCCTGAAGATTTGGATTTTTCTGAAGAGTTAGTTCCCTAGATGTGAGATATAAATACAAAGGTGAGTAAAACTCTCAAAACAACATCCCTACAATTAACTATTTCCCTGTAGCGAGATCACTGATACAGTGATATAATAAGATACTATGCATATGACTAGAATATTTTTCTAAAAGGAATTTCAAAAACTAATTCTCATTTATTGCCAGATTTATTTTACTAAAGATTAAATTTCTGTTTTTTTTTTAATGGCTGCTGCTGCATGCTGGGGAAATACAATGCTGTATCATGATCCTGACCCCAGTAAACAAAGACATAACAAAGGTGTAGAATTATCCAGATCCCAACAGAGGCAGGGAGTTTTAAGGATCTAAAAATGTGTCATTCTTCTCTACGCTAACATATGGCATGGAGTAACTTATACAGCTAGCTTTGAGATACTCGCTTACACTTTTTTCTGCCAGGATAATCAATATATTAGATTCAGTTTTTTACACTAGGTGGAAAAAAAATCCCAAAACCATAGTTTGTAGACCTGTGTATCAGGTAAGGGACCTCAGTATGAGTTATTATGATAATGTTTAAGAGAATGTGCATACCAAGTTTTGAGAGATCTCAGAATCATGGATTCGTGCCTGTAATGTCTAATTCAAATACCACTACTGCAATATAATGACAATTAAATAGATATGTGTCAGCAAGCCTTCAGTTATATGACTTTAGGTAAACTGCTGAAGTGAATCACAACAGTAACAAAAAATGAACATTTTCTCCAAATGAAAAATACCAAACAGAAGTATCATAATGACAACTGAGTATAACAATAGCCTTAAACACATACATGTGTTAATTAGAATCAATCTAATGACATATATACTTGAAGTTGGTTATTAGTAGTTAATAAACATCTTTAAAATGCTTCAAAGTATTCTTACTTCTTCCCTGCTGTTTTCCATCATATCAGAGTTATTGCCAGAACCACTGACTTTATCTAAAAAAGAAATAAATAACATTATCTCTTCAATACATTGTCAAATGAAAACACCAATATCTACAACCCTATGAACCCATTTTCAGGCTATGAAGTACGGCAATATTGGTAAAACATTACTCACATTAAAATATTTCTAGAAGAATTTTCTCACTAGAATCACTCTCCTTTTATACATTAACACCTCATAAAGCATTAAGTTTCTATAAAGAGCATTTTGGTCTCAAAACACTTTCTACTGTAATTTATAAATATTGTAAGATATTTCCGATTTAGGCCAAGTGTGGTGGCTCACACCTGTAATCCTAGCACTTTGGGAGGCCAAGGTGGGAGGATTGCTTGAGCACAGGAGTTCCAAGACCAGCCTGTGAAACATAGTGAGACCCCCATCTCTACAAAAAATTCAAAAATTAGCAAGGCGTAGTGGTGTGTGCCTGTAGTCACAGCTACATGGGAGGCTAAGAAAGGAGGACTGCCTGAGCCCAGGAGGTCAAGGCTGCAGTGAGCTGTAATTGCACCACTATACTCCAGCCTAGGCAACAGAGTTAGATCCTAACTCAAAAAAAAAAAGAAAAGGAGAGAACACTTCCCCCAACTTATTTTTGGAGACCAGTATTACCCTAATACTAAAAAAAGATATCATAAAAAAGGAAAATTAAAGACCATATAATTAAAGACCATGAGTATAGATACAAAAGTCAACAGAATACTAAAAAACTTCAAATCAGAAGACAAACCACAGACTGGGAGAAAATCTCTATATGTATCTGATAAAGGACAATATTTAAACTAAATAAATAACTCTTTAAACTCAACAATAATAAAGCAAATAACCTGGGCCAAAAAAATCTGAACAGACATCTCACCAAAGATATACAAAAACAAATAAAAATATGAAAAGATGCTCAACAATATATGTCATCAGGGAACTGCAAAGTAAAGCAACGAGCTACCTCTACATGCCTAAATAGAATAGTCAAAATTCAGAACAGTGACAGCATCAAATGCTGGTAAGAAGGATGTAGAGTAACAAAAATTGTTATTTATTGCTGATATTAATGCAAAATGGTACAGTACAGCCACTTTGGAAGTTCAGCAGTTTCTTACAAACAAAATATACTCTTATCACATGATGCAGCGATCTTGCTTCTTTGTATTTATTCAATAGAGTTGAAAACATATGTTCACAAAAAATCTCTACACAGACATTTATGAACATCTTTATTTCATATAAACATTTTTGCTTAAATAAATATATTTGCAAGCAGTTTTATTCATAATTGCCAAAACTTGGAAGCAGCCAAGATATCCTTCAGAGGGTGAAGGGACAAACTGTGGTATACTCATACAATGGAGTACTATTTGATGCCAGAAAGAAATCAGCTATCAAGTCATGAAGGAAGATGGAGAAAACAAATGCATATTATTAAGTAAAATAAGTCAATCTGAAACGGCTACAAATATATGATTCTAACTATATGACATTCTGAAAAAGACAAAACTATATGACATTCTGAAAAAGACAAAATGATCAGTGATTGCTGGTGGTTCTGGTGGAAAAAAGAATGAATAAATAGGTGTAGCACAGAGGATACTCAGGGCAGTGAAACTATTCTATATGACATTATAATGGAGGATGAAGGTCATTACTCATTTGTCCAAATCCCTACAAATATACAAAAATCAATTGTATGTCTATACACTTGCAATGAATGATCTAAAAATGAAATTTTAAAAATTCCATTTACAATAGAATCAAAAATAAAATAAATTTAACCAAAAAATGCAAATGTATACTCTGAAAACTGTAAAACATTGCTTAAAGAAATTAAGAAGACCCAAATCAATAAAAAATATCTCATGTTCATGAATTGGAAGACTTAATTTTTTTTTTTTTTTGAGTTGGAGTCTCACTCCGTCACCCCGGCAGGAGTACAGTGGGCACACTCACGACCACCCTAGTGTCGACCTGCTGGGCTCCCATGATCCTTCCACCTCAGCCTTCCAAGTAGCCGGAACTACAGGCACGTGCTACCATGCCTGGCTAATTTCTGATTTATTGTAGAGATGAGGTCTCACCAAGTTGCCCAAGCTGGTCTCGAACCCGTGGGCTCAGGCAATC
Organism: Tarsius wallacei; assembly: GCA_963574415.1. Lineage (NCBI taxonomy): Eukaryota > Metazoa > Chordata > Mammalia > Primates > Tarsiidae > Tarsius > Tarsius wallacei. The sequence continues at coordinate 13,623 of CAUYQG010296134.1, forward strand.
CACTCACCTTGGCCTCCCCCAAAGTCCTGGGATTACAAGCTGAGCCACCGAGCTGGCCATAACATTCTTATGATGGCAATACCAATCTACAAACCAATCTACAGATGCAATGCAATCTCTGTCATAATCCCAGCTGACTTCTTTGTGGAAATTAACAAGCTCATTCTAAAATTCAACTCTTAGGAATACACCAAAGAGGAATGAAAATATATGGCTACACACAACACTGTACGCCAATGTTAGCAACACCATTATTTGTAACAGCCAAAAAGTGGGAACAAGGCAAACATCCCAATGGATAAGCAAAAGTGGTATATACATACCATGGAATACTACTTGACCATAAAAAGGAATCAAGTTATGTTACAATACATGTTACAACACTGATGAACCTTGAAAACATTATGCTAAGTAAAATTAATCAGTCGGAAAAAAACACATATTATTTGATACCATTCATATGAAAGTCCAAAACAGGGAAATCTATAAAGACAAGAAATAGAGTAGTGATTGCTTAGAGCGGGGGGTAGAGGGGCGATGGCTAAATTTTAGGGAGGTTATTTCTGAGGTGATTAAAATGTTCTAGACTGGGAGCAGTGGCTCACGCCTGTAATTCGAGCACTTTGGGAGACAGAAGTGAGAGGACTGCCTGAGCCCAGGGATTCGAGGCCATCCTGAGTAACTTGGTGAGACCTCATCTCTACAACAAATCAAAAAATTAGCTGGGCATGGTGGCACATGCCTGTAATTACAGCTACTTGGAAGGTTCAGGTGGAAGGATTCCCTGAGCCCAGCCGGCTGAGGCTGTGGTAGCTGTGACCCTGCCATTGCACTCCAGCCTGGGCGACACAGTGAAACTCTCGACTTCAAACAAAAGTTAAAAAATTCACTGTGGTGATGGTTACACATATCTGTAAATATACTAAAAACCATTAAATTACATACTTTAAATGGGTGAATTGTACAATATGAAAACTATATCTTAAAAAAGACACTTGGACTGGGCACGGTAGCTCATGCCTGTAATCCCAGCACTTTGAGAGGTCAAGGCAAGAGGACTGCTTGAGTCTAGAAGTCTGAGACCAGCCAGGGCAACGTGGTGAGACCTAGTGTCTACAAAAAAATAAATAAATAAAAATTAGCCAGGCATGGTGGCTCATGCCTGTAGTCCCCACTAATAGGGAGGCTGAGGTGAAAGGATCATGTGAGTCTAACAGGTCAAGACTGCACTTGGCCTGGGAGACTGAGTGAGTAAGACTCCAACTCAAAAAAAATTTTTTTTTTTTTGAGTTGGAGTCTCACTCTGTCACCCATACTGGAGTGCAATGGCCGCTCCCGGCCACCGCAGCCTCAACCTGCTGGGCTCCGGCGATCCTTCCACCTCAGCCTTCTGAGTAGCTGGAATTACAGGCACACGCTACCATGCCCGGCTGGTTTTTTGATTTATTGTAGAGATGAGGTCTCGCCAAGTTGCCCAGGTGGGTCTCGAACCTGCGGGCTCAGGCAATCCACTCATCTCAGCCTCCCAAAGCGCGGGATTACAGGCTGAGCCACCGAGTCTGGCTAAACTCAAAAATTTTTTTAAAGATATTTAAAATGTTACTACCCATTAGGGAAATGCAAATTAAAATCACAATGAAGCTGAGCAAGGTGGCTCACGCTTGTAATCCCAGCACCCTGGGAGTCAGGAGGATCACTGAAGCCAGGAGTTCAAGAGCAATCTACATAACACAGTGAGACTCCATCTCTACAAAAAATTAAAAATCCAGCTGGGAGTGATGATGTACGCCCGTAGTCCTAGCTACTTGGGAAGCAGAGATGGGAGGATCCCTTGAGCCCCAGAGATCAAAGTTGCAAAGAGCTATAATCACACCACTGCACTCTAGCCTGGGCAACAGAGTAAGACTCTGTCTCTAAAATAATAATTAAAAGGACACGTAGTCCTCCACAATAAAAGAAAACAGGTAAGGCAAGGTGGCACATGCCTGTAATCCCAGCACTTTAAGAGGCCAAGGAAGGAGGATCATTTGAGGTCAAGAATTAGACACCAGGTTGGGCAACATAGCAAGATCCCATTTCTACAAACAATTTTAAGAAAGAATTAGCCAAGCATGGTGGTGTGCACGTATAATCCCAGCTATTTAGGGGCTGAGGCAGGAGGATCATTGCTTGAGCCCAGAAGTTCAAAGCTACTGTGAGCCAGGATCACACCACTGCACTCCAGTCTGGGTAACAGAGTGAGATCCTGTCTCTTAAAATGCTCACGCACATGCGTGCATGTACACTCGCCCACACACATACACACACAAGATACCAATATCTATCAAAATGGCTAGAATTTTAAATTAGTGTTAACAAAGTTGGTGAAGATGTGAAGAAATCAGACCATTCGTATATTGTCCTGGGACTATAAACAAGTATAGCTATTCTAAAAACAGCTTATAGCATTTCTTTTAAAATTTAACATGTGACCACTTATATACCTAATCATGAATTTTACCCCACACCTTTAAAATAATTAACTGATTTTAAAAATAAATAAACAAACATGCAAGTATCACATGACTTGACAACTGCACTCCCGGCTTTTATTCCAAAGGAATAAAAACTTAAGTTGCCAGGCACGGTGGCTCATGCCTGGAATCCCAGTACTTTGGGAGGTGGAGGCAAGAGGATTGCCTAAGCCCAGTGGTTGGAGACCAGCCTGGGCAACTTGGCAAGATCGTGTCTATACAATAAATAAAAAAATTAGCCGGGCATGGTGGTGCATGCCTGTAGTTCCAGCTATTTGGAAGGGAGAGGCAGAAGGATCACCTGAGCCTAGCAGGTCAAGGCTGTGGTGGCTGTCAGCGTGCCACTGCACTCTAGCCTGAGTGACAGAGACTCCAACTACCAAAAGAAAAGAAAAAGAAACCTTAAGTTCACACAACAACCTGTACACAAATATTTACCGCCAGCTTTAACTGCAGCAACCCAAATCTGAAATCAGCCCAGATGTGGTTCAAATAGATGAATGGCTAAACAAACAGTGGTACAGGTTGAGTAACCCTTATTCAAAATGCTTGGGACCAGAAGTATTTCAAATTTCGGATTTTGGGGGGGTTTCGAACACTCACATTTTACTGGTTTACTTACATTATACCAATTCAGCATCCCTAATCCAAAAATTTGAAATCGGAAATGCTCAAATTGAGCATGTCCTTTGAGCGTCATGTCAGTGCTCAAAAAATGGATTTTGGAGCATTTCAGATTTTGGATTAGGGATACTCTACCTGTACACCCATACCATGGAATACTACTCTGCAATAAAAAAGGAAAAGACTGTTGATAGATGCAACAACCTGGATAAAAAACCCCAATCCCCAAAAGTTACTACTGTACAAGTCCTTTTATATAACATATTTGAAATGACAACATTTTCAAAATGGAGGACAGATTAGCCAGGTGCTCAGCATAGGCAGGGATAGGGAATGAAGGTGAGTGTAATTATAAAAGAGCAAGATAAGGAAACCTGTGGTGATGGAACCATATAGTTATCTTGACTGTGGTGGTGGACACATGAAACAATCCAGGTAACAATATTGTATAGAACTTAATAAACACAAATACGCACACAAGTACCAATAAAATTGAGGGAATCTTAATCAGACTGGTAGATTTTATCAATGTCAATATTACAGTTTTGTGAAATGTAACCATTGAGGGAAACTAGGCAAACTGTACAAGAGCTCTATGTATTAGCTGCTACAACTTCACGTGAATCTACAATTAACTCAATAAAAATTTCAGTGTAAAAAATTTCTCAGAAAACTAAGAACAGAGGGGAACTTCCTCAACTTGATAAAAAGGTTGGGAACACTAAGAGGATGTCTGCTATTATCATTATTCTTCAATATAATACTGGAAAATACAAGAAGCCATAGCCAGTATAATAAGACAAGAAAATGAATTAAAAGGCCTGTGGGTGTAAAGGAAAAAAAAATAAAACTGTTCCTATTTGCAGGTGACATGATTGTCTAAGCAGAAAATCCCAAAGAATCTACAAGAGAGGAAAATGCCTAGAAGTCACAAGTTCACCAAGTTCATAGAATAACAGGTCAACATAAAAAAGCCAACTGAATTTCTATATACCTGCAATGAGTAAGTAGAATCTGAAATTTAAAAGAAATTGAATTTAAAATAGCACCCCAAAACTTGAAATACTTTGGCAAAAATATAAGAAAATACATGCAGGATTAGTATACATAGATAACTGCAAAACGCTAGGCTGACTGAGAGTTTCTATTGCCTCCTTTTTTTCCTCCAAGTATGGTTTAAACATCCCTATTCTTTACATGTGCTTGGTGGATAATTATCCAATTTTATAGTTGTTTCTTGGAGAAAGGATTTGATGAGCATGTTGTTCTGTACACATTTTAATGTTTTCTGTTTTCAGATTGGCTAATTTCTATTGGTTCTCTTGGTCTATCATCAAATTCACTAACACTTCTGCTACCTCGAATGTCCTGTTAAATACAATGACTTGTTACTCAGAAATTAGAATTTTCAGTTCTCGAATTTCAAATTGCTGTTTTTAGTTTCTACATCTGCACTGAAACTTCTTATCTGCCCATTCATTGTGAACATATTTGCCTTTCTATACTTGAGCATGGTTATAATCACACTTTAATATTCTTATCTGCTAATTTCAATATGTTAAGTTGGTCTCTATTGGTCCTATTTCCTTTGGAGCACTTCCACTCTTCATCTATCTAGTATTTTGGGCTGAATACTACCTACTGCGAAAGATACAGTAGAGGCACTGCATTCTGTTATGCTCCTCCAGAAAGGTGACACTTTTGTTACAACAGATAAGTTAATTTACCTGAAATCAAACTCCAAATTCTGTCTACCCTGTAGTAGCAAACAGCTGAAAGCTTCACTCTGTTCTTTCAGTCTTAACTTGGCTGCCTGAAATCTGGACTGAGCTTAGGCAATTCAGCTAGAGCTATGGGTAGAATTTTTTGCAGACTTTGAGGTCCCCACTCTGTGAGTCTCTTCTAGATGGGATCTACCTACTCACTTTATAGCTCTCCTTAGAGTTTTTCCTTGATACCACATCCAATAAGACTGCAGGTTTTTATTCAAGTCTTAACTACCACAGATGGAGCTGTCTGGATCCTTCCCTGAGACAAAAGGCTCAACAACGGGGAATTCAGCCACTGTCATTTCCTTCTTCCATGTGTTGACTACTCTCCACTTCGTCTGCTTTTTTTCATTATCTAGTTCATTCAATATGTTGCCCAGAGTTTATAACTGTTATTTGTAAGCAGTATCTGTTTGTCCAATTGGAGCTACTGTACTACTACTAGAATGCCTCAACTAACTAGTAAACAAAGAACTCTGACAATATAACTTCATTCTAAAGACAAAAAGAACTTTTTAAAAAGTACTGAACTCTATAGTTACACTTCCTTAATGTGGTAGAATGGTTAGCAATTCTGAAACTAAACAGCTATAATGAGGACTGGAGACAATGAGTACATAAATTGAGAATGATGGGAGTCAGGCTTCCTTCTGTTGGAGAAAGAAGTTAAAAATATAAAAAAGGGGCCAGGCTTGGTGGCTCAGTCTGTAATCCCAGCACTTTAGGAGGCCCAGGCTAGTGGACTGCCTGAGCCCATGGGTTCGAGACCAGCCTGGACAACTTGGCGAGAGCTTGTCTCTATAATAAAATAAAAAAATTAGCCGGGTGTGGTAACGTGCACTTGTAGTTCCAGCTACTTGGAAGGTTGAGGCAAAAGGATCACCAATCCCCAGCAGGTCGATGCTGGGGTGACCGTAAGCATGCTACTGCACTCCAGCCGGGACAACCAAGTGAGACTCCAACTCAAATACATATATATGTATATATATATTTATATAAATATAAAGGAGAAGACTAGAATGAAGTCTGTGGTAGCAAATCAGAATTAAAAGTATCAATACCAACTCATGAAAATTTAACACATATCACTAGCTTTTTCTGTGAAACAACCTGAAAGCAAAGAAATCCTGGTAGCAATGAGCACATCATGTACCCTGATTTTGGTTTCTAAATACCACATCCCACTAAAAAAGATCACCTAGGAGAAATAATGGATTCCACGGCTGGAAAAAAGACAGTGGAAAGTAAGCCTTGAACATCTTGTGGGGGCCGAAAATAAGAAAGTGCTCAAGAAATGATGAGGACTTGATAAAAGTTCAGCAGGAGCCATCCAGATGGGGCTCCCAGTAGCTAAACCTTGTACAATTTGAGCACAGAAATAATGGGATGGGCACAGCAGCTCACACAAGCAATCCCAACACTTTGGGAGGCCATTGCAGGAAGACTGCTTGAGCCCAGGAGTTCAAGACCAGCCTGGGCAACATAGCGAGACCTTGTGTCTATAATAAATACATAAATAAAGAAGCCAGACATGGTGACGCACACCTGTAGTTCCAGCTACTCAGGAGGCAGAAGCAGGAGGATCATCTAAATCTGAATCCAGGAGGTCAAGGCTGTGGTGAGCCATGATCATGCCACTGCACTCCAGCCCAGGTGACAGAGTGAGACCACCAACTCAAAAAAAAAAAATTAAAATTAAAAAAATTAAAAAATGATAGTAAGAGAATATTAATGAAAAATTATTAGTATATACCAATATAAATAAATGAATAGAGAGGGTAGAACATAAGCCCTTTCCTTAAAGTAATGTATCAGCTAACAAAGGAATGATAGATTAGGACATAACTACTTTGAATCTATCATAGTAACAAATGATTCCATCAAGAATCATGAATAGATGCTGTGACTGACAGAATTTCTGGAAATGGCCCACAAGATTCCATGCCTCTAATCCCCAGAATCTGCCAATTTGATGAAATATCATTCCCATGAGTATGTTATATAATATGGCACAGGTGACCTTAAAAATGAGAGATTATCAGGAGGAGATGAGAGGAAGGGGGCCCTAATCTTATCATGAGTTCTTAAAAGCAAAAACCTTTCTTTTTTTTTTTTTGGAGTCGGAGTCTCACTCTGTCACCCAGGCTGGAGTGCAGTAGCACACTCATGGCCACCGCAGCCTCCACCTGCTTGGCTCAG
>CAUYQG010296136.1:0-16474 GCA_963574415.1 Tarsius wallacei
TTGTAGAGATGAGGTTTCGCCTGCCCAGGCGGGTCTCGAACCCGCGGGCTCAGGCGATCCACTCACCTCAGCCTCCCAAGGCGCGGGATTACAGGCTGAGCCCCCGAGCCGCCCGGCGCAATACCTATTCTTAATAATCACCTTGATCACTAAGAGCTCATTAACTTGTTTGTTCGTCAAAGCCTATTAATCGAGTGGAATATTATCATTTAAATGCTTCTTTATGTGAGGAAGTTCTATAAAGAGTGGAAGTAACTGATTTTGGCTCAGTGACAGAGAATGTTAAACATATTAAAGAGTATGTTCCTGGTGTTAAAGTTTTAGAGATTGCAGTTATTCATGATTTTTCCACTTTTTTCTTTTTCATTTTATTTTGTTTAACAAATATTATGCACACAGAATTCTTCTAGGTATATTCAAGGTTGAAATAAGAAACATATAATCTGAAGGATCATAATTATCTTCTCTCTTGTTTGTCTCAGCATTTTCCTTTCTTTCTGGTTAATGACTCATGTTCCAAATTGGAGCTTAGAAATGTTAAAGAGTTCTAGGATATTAAGGTGAAAAATGAACTTAGTTTTTGAATGATTCCATTGCTGTTAGTTCTGGAAACTCAAATCATGGCCAAATAAATTACATGGAAATTGTAAATATCACCTACTTTTCCTTGTTCTTTGCTTGGCTACTGCTGGTGTTTATGAACTATTCAGAATCAGAATGAATTGTTCCTGGCAGCATGTACTGTTATTCCAAACTTTGATATTTTGAAAAGATGTTTCATGGGCTTAAGTGTTAAATTCGAATATTATTTCTGTTGATCCTCATTTTAATCACTGTGAAGTAAATAAACAGTAACATGTGATAAAGCATCTCTTTCCCAAAAGAAAAAAAGGCTGATAAAATGAAAACTCTGTTTACAAAAAAAAAAAAAAAATTACTGTAGTATTGGGTAAAGGAAGCCAAACCATAAATTTGGATGCCTTGGTGGCTATGCATAATGGGAGCAAGAAAGTGGGCTCACAGATAGGCTAATTCAGAATATTCAGGTACTCCTAATCATCATTTTCTATAACTCCTACATGCTAAGAGATGCTACTTCAGTAGTCACTTCACTTCTACCAGCAGACATTTTTGTATAATTACATCAGATTGCTTAAATAAAGACCTCTCTAATTACTTCATAAAGACTCTAGTACAGAGTGACAAGAGATTCTGCTGAAATAATCACTGAGCTCTAGAGTTATTTTCATTATTTTAATAAACTTACCATAAATCTACATTTCTCAGTGATAATATTGTATGTTCTTATTGAGGATCTATTTGTTTGTGGGTGAAATGTTTTTATTATTATCATTTGTATTATAGTAATGATTATCATAAAATACCATGTCAAAGATATGAGAAAGAAAACATTAATTGAGAGACTTTTGTATATCAGTTTCTATATTAGGTATGTCTCATACATTCTCATTTTGATTTCCTTAACATTAGAAAGTGGGAGTCATTGCCTGCATTTTACCTAGAGGAACTATAAGTCTCAAAACAGTTAACAATGGTGCAGTTGAATTCCTATAGATAGCCAATCCGTGACTGGATTTAAAAGCAAGTCAGTGTGGCTACAAAGTTTGTCTTTTACCCTGTGCCACTTCCCTCAATGTTATACTTCTCAGACAGTTGCTTTGTCTTTTATACGTCTGTGAGGGAATTCTGCTATGAGAACTACAAGAAAATGTTTTCTCTGATGGGACCAGTAGTAAGGTTTGGGTCTAGCTCAGTTAAGTTGAAGAAAATGTCTTCAAAACCCTAAATGACAAAACTCATACATTATTCTTGAAGGAATAGAATAAGCAACTACCTGTAGACTTTTCAACAAAATAGAAGTTATGAGGCAATATCATCTACTAAGATATGGTTCTTGTTCACTGAGCAGTGATAAAGTTAACAACTTATGTTTTGTCAAAATAGTTATTTACAGTAAAGAGTTGGCCTTTGATTCATTCTTTTAAGTTTTTTATCTGAACCTAACAAATAATTCTGGGAAATTGGCAATGACTGAAGTCTGATTGACTGAACTACCTCGTAAATAGTAGTTAGAACAAGGACATGATGTGATTTCCAGTATGGACTATTTTAAAATGTTACCAGAGACCTAATGTCACCAAAGATCAACCATTAGAATCTTCATATATACCATTCAAAAAGTAATGTGGAAGGGATAAACATTTTAGAAAGTCAAATCATGGTTAAACCTTGTGATAGTGATGTTACTAGGTACAGATAATGTGTCTTCTTTTGTTAGTTGCTTTATTTTTATTACATAAGCAGTATGTGGTCACTATAAGAAAGTTGAAACATATTAATTAAAAATAATTACCAAAGCTTCAAAAAAAAAGCACAATTTAATTTCACCAATGCTAATAATTTAGTGTATAGTATCTCCAACTAAAAATATTTACATGTGTATGCTAAAGCATGCTATCACAATAGTATTTGGTAACCTATTTTTTTGTGTTTATTAGATTTCCACTTAATAGTACTTTATTAATAGCTTTCCAACATTATTTGTTATTGCAAATTTCATACTATTTTATACTACTAATGTACCAATGTACCAAAAATGTTCTTTCACTGAACTATTACATTGCTTTGATATTTCAGTCAAAATGAAATTATCGTAAGACTTCAAAAATATTTATATACTACTGTGTACAATTGCTATCACATAAATTTTAAATCTTCTAAAATTGTGTTTGCCTTTTAAGGGGATCTGTACATTTTCTGTATTTCTGCGTTTTATGAATTCATACTTGTATATACTTTCTTTGTATATTCTGTTATTCCTGCTATGCCCACATGAAGCTTCTCCACATTTCGTGTATCCCTAAATGTATCAGCCATTTTGGGAGTCATGTGTCAAACAATAGCGTCCTCTTGGAATTTGACATATAGTGTGTATACATTCTTTTTTCATTGTAGAAGGCTCTTGGTGGTATGTTGGAAATTAGATTGCTGCATATTTTTCTGAGTTGTGAAACTTGTGTATTTTATAGACATGATCTCAGTCATACAGACTTTTTTAAAAAATTAACTTCTGATTTTGTTTACCAGAGAAAAGATCGTACATAGGTTATATTTTCTGAAACAAGTGGTATGTTCTATATTTTGAACATCAAACATCTTGAGACCAAATAAATGTAAATATGAGATTTTAAAAAAGAAGCTGAGTGGAATATTGTGGCAATTTATTTGCTATTAATGAATGCACAGTGCTCTGTAAAATAATCATGTTAACCGGTACACTGGTCTTCCTGCATCATCAACATTTCCTTAATAGACTGTCAAGCGATGCCGAATCAAAGATAGCATTAAAGAAATTAGAATCAGCTGCAGAAACTGAAATGTTTACATCTCAAAAAATGCTTAAAAAATAATGACAAACACACAAGACTCCATTCTTGTGATCATACTACTGGATGAAAGGAGTTTGTGACTGTAAATAAATCTTTTTCTCTTGAACAAATATCTGGACAGAAGATTATAATGTCTCCACAGCTAGTTCCTTGTGGATCCACATGTGCGCCTTTTCCACGACTTCAGCCATCAATACCTGATTCAAGAAAAAGGTACTGTAGGGTACACTGTAACATCAAGGGATTGAAATGATGAAAACGATGCTTGGACATCTTTGTCGATATGGATAAAGCTATAATTATTTTCTCTTCTTTAGATTCATCTAAAATAGAATACTTTTCATATTCTGTGATTTCAATTAACTTACATTGCATGCTTTAAATATATTTATTTTAATGATCAGCAAGAGTTATACATTTCAGAAAACTCTCCTAAGCATTAGTAATATTCAGTTCAGCAATTTATTTTTGAAATACCTTAGGAAATTGAGTATATGCAGTGCACTCTGACTTTAAACTATTATCAAAATGCTCTAATTCTACATAAATTTTTTTTCTATTATAGTTTAAATGGAAGTTATTTTGAGTATGTTACACTCAACATTTGTTCTAAAAACGAATTCAGTAACATTATTTTAAGATACATATTCAAGAGTTGCATATTTATGCATAGCATAATCGTAAGCATGAAAGGTATGGGGCAGTCCAATGTTAATCACAACATGTCTGACTTTTTCTGCTCTTGAATGACTAGAATAGCTTTCTCTCAAAATGCCTGCTTCTGTTCTTTTTCTCAGTACATTTTAGGCCAGGCTGCCAGCTTTGCAGATGGGGTTGTTGCAAATACATTGATATCACCAGTCAAGGGAATAATTCTACCTAATGAGCAAGAGAAGTGTTAACCAATTTTTATTACTGACAGTCATAAGCCAGCAAGAAGAAAGTCTCTACTCCATTAGTGATTATGTTTTTTTTTATGATTAACACTTAAAACTGAAGTGTTCCTCTTTTAAATGGACTGTGCTAAAGTAAGTGGGTAATAACCCATAATGAGTAAAGACTTATTGTATTTCTTAATAGCTCTTTAGTTGATAGCATCATCTTTGGTTTAGATATCATTGGAAAATAAGAAGTCAGTGCATGCCATTTCTGTCTGATCCTTGCTTGAACACTTCTAAGACAAGTGAGGAAAGGAGTCACTTCATTTGTTTTTGCATTTGAAATGGCAGTGTAGAATTTTCTGTTGTTTAGAGAAAAACATAGAGTAATAAAACTAACTTGTCTAAAGACCATTTCTCCATCTTTCTATGTACTCAGAGATAGCTAGGATTGTAATATTGAGAGCAAAGTGTTTGTTCAGAGTAATTCTACATCTGATTCTTTCTAGAGAACACTATCTTATGCAAATTCAAAAAGACTCGTCTTTCTGTGGATTTCTAATGATGACAGCATGGGTGAAGTAAGCAAATTAGAATATAGAAAATGAACAGGGTTTTTTTTTAACAGAAAAAGCATAAGCTTTTAATTGGTGAACTGTAGCATGTGTAATTGACATAGTCATTATCCTATAGCACTGGTTATGGAACTTGTTAGATTGGTGACATGCTGCTGGCTGTCATTCCATTGTTGACTATTATCTTGGTTTTTTTTCAAAAATGCTTAGAAGTGTTTACTTGGAATCTATTTGAGGCTAGAAAGTTGGTGACCTAAGAGTAAGGAAATATGGCAGGAGAAGTTTGGTATATGAACAAGGGTCATACAGTAAGAATTACGTGTTTTTAGTTCTTGCTCTGTTACTTTGTGTGAAAGGGGTGCACCTGTGTCTGTATCTTATCTGTCTTGTACTTCAGTTTTCTATCTATAAAAATTCAGTTTTAAGGAACACCTTGTGTAGAAGGAGAGACCGTGATCCTTTGCTTCTAATGTTTGTACAAGATAAAGTGTATGAAATGAGGATGTAAGTCTTTAAGATACATTTTATTTTCATTGTAAAATTGCACTTTTATTAAATCCCAGCTTTATGACTTAGCAGTGTCATCTTGGGCAATGCACTGAACTTCCTGAGCCTCACCAATCTCATAAGTATGATGGTGATAATTCTTAACTCAGAAAAATTTTTTTAATAGTAAATGAGAAAACTACATGCCCAGCATATAGCAGGCACGTATTAAAAACTGTGATTTTCCTAGGTGTTTAAAATAGTATGATTGATTAGTATAATACAAGTAAATTTTGGATATGAAAATGTTCTTTGGTAATAAACCAGTTTTCATCATGTTTATATTATTTATTTGGGATCCTTTTTTCTTTTTAATTTCAGTTTTACCTGTGTATATTAACTTCCTATACAATTAGGATAAAGTGATTGGACTAGGTAATTGATGAAGATACACAAGTGGAAAAGCAGGTTTCTTGAATAGTTTTTTGATCTCCAAATTGAGCCTTTTCATGCCTAAACAAACTTGGACATAGTTTTAATAGTTGTAGATTACAGCAAGAATTGCAATCAACTCTACATTTTACATAATCTATTTTTTCATACGAATGGTGTTCCTTCATGTACACCAGCAAGTTTGCTTTATACTTGGAACTTTTCAAATTGTAACTTCATATTTTCTTTATTTAAATGAAAGTTTCTGCATAATTAAGCATATATCCTTCATATGCTGGAAATATATGCTACTTTCAAAGAGTGCATGCTGATTCACAAGCGGAATAATGGCTTACTATTAGTATTCTTCCTCATGAAAGAAATTCAAGTAGCTTTTTAAGTACTTGAAACTATAATGATAATGGTCTCATTTTCGAAAATTTCTTAATTATTAATATCATTCGTTTTATGTCACCTTGTTTTGCTAGTAAAGTGTCATTATTTGCATGTGTATAATTCTGAACACGTCAGGTAATTTTACCTAACTTTATGGTGGTATGATACATTTGTATGTCTGCACTTCAGCCTTTCTGTTACTAATACTTTATACTTGAATAATAGAACATAAAATACTGAAGCTAACAAGCAGCTCTCATTAATGCTATGAGGTTCATCTTTCTACACTAAAATGAATAAAAGAGATACTTTTCTATTTCAAATGCCCTTTTGCTTATTCTGCAAGAACTTATGAGTGATACACTACAGAATCAACACACCGAGGAGGGCACAAAAAGTGCAAGACAGTTCATGACTTTGTGTTGGTAACATCTGAGGAACAGAAAAGATTGCTTTAGATCATCCAACTGAAACTGTATGGCAAGTGTTAAGGTCAGATAATTTATATATACTATGATGAAGGTATGAACACACATGCAGGGTCAATTTAAATGTTCATATATATAAATGTTTATTTATATTACATATATAAATTATATAACAAAATGTGCACATATACAGTCAATTCAAATGTAATAGATATATTATAATATATATTTATATTTCTAACTTGTATGTACTTATACATATAAAGTATCATTTGCTCTGACCCTTAGGGTCTACCATGTAGCTTTATTTTGTTGATCTAATGTGTTTTTGTCTGTTCTTTAGTTGACCAATACAAAGTCAGTTACTGTGTTCTGCAGTTTTTAAAAATTTTCGTCAGTGTGTTGATTCATACGCACTCTCAGTTAATTCTCATTATTTGTGATATTGCTTATGTTCCACAAACTCTGGATTAGTGAATACTGAGCAATTGCTTTTTGGTAAATATAAAAATAGTTTCCTGCAAACCACTCATCACATTTTTGTCAACTAACCAATAAATACCATTTTTTTATGTGTGTTTTTGTTTAAGGACACACACACACACAAACACACACACACACACACATATATATATATATTTCTTCTAAATAATTAAACATATGTAGCATTTCTTTATAATAAAACCCTAGCTGTAAAGGGTTTCACATTTTCTGATCCTGGATGACAAGACTGTAAGCATGACTGAACAGTCTGTAAACTTAATTCTTGGGCTTTCAGCCTCCCAACAATGCTGCCCACTATGCCTTTAAAAAAATTTTTTAAACTGGTCATCATCTCATGAATCCATGAATTTAGCCACTTTTCCCTCATTTGCATAGCCTCATTATGCACAATAGACGTTAGTTCAGCATTTTCCAGAACAGACCCGTTTACAGGTAGGCAAATTTCCTATTCTTTTTCTGGATAAACATTGAAATCACAACATGCCTGAATGATGCTCATCTAACACACATGATTTTCTGTCAGGCATGTCACAGCCTTCTTGTATTTAGAAACAGTAGTCAGCACCTCATCACTATGCTGAAGTCTTATTTTATTTTTTTTGAGTGGGAGTCTCAGGCTGGTATGCAGTGGCTTGCTCTCAGCAACCACAGCCACAACCTGCTGGACTCAAGGATCCTTCAACCTCAGACTTCCAAGTAGCTGGGACTACAGGCACACACCACCACCCCCTGCTAATTTGGGGGGGGGGGGTTGTAGAGATTAAGTCTTGCCAAGTTGTCCAGTCTGATCTCCAACCTGTGGGCTCAGGTAATTCGCTCTCCTCTGCCTCCCAAAGTGCTGGGATTACAGGCATGAGCCACTTTGCCTGGCTTAAGGGCTATTTTAAATAGCAAAACTACCAACAAAAAATGGAGAGGAGAACATAACATCAATAAGGATACCCAAACTTTACCTGTACAATGACCACTTATGTACTTAACCCTATAATTGCATCCCACATCTTTAAAATTTTTAAAAGTACAAAAATGAAAAAAACATGGTACTAGCAAGACCATGAAAAAGACACTTGTTTATAGTATGAGAACTGAAATGAGAAGACAGAGCATGGATTTCTTCAACTTCAGATGGGAACTTGCTGAATAGACAACGAAAGATTTTCTTGCTTTATGGAAATCTACAATGACTCAAAACACTGTGATCATTAATTTGATCATTTTTATCTGTCCACTCACCTTCTTCAACAGTCAAAACCATTGACTGCCTACTCTTTTTATGGTATTAGCTATCCTGGTAAATGGCATTGACATATAATCAGATGCTCCAACCAGTAGTCTAGGAGTGAAATTTGACTTCTTCTTCATCACAAAGACCATCAATATACAAAAAAGTCATCAAAAATGATTTATTTCTTTTTCTAAATAAATAATTTTTGTTTGTTTTTAAAATTTACTTAACCTCATGTTTTTTCCTGGATAAAGTGATTTCCTCCCAATTAATCTAGAAACTTTTAATGTAACCTTTGTACTGATATTAACTTTCAAGGAAACAGACAAATAATTCTTTATTTAATTGGCTTTCCATTACCTTTACTTTAATGTCCAACTTTATACTCTTTAACATTGCTTTCAAAACTCTGCCCCCTTTCATCATCATCTTTCTTCACTTACTGTACTCCAACCATAGCAATATAAAATAGATGAGAAATTGAAGATTCTACAACAAAATGCTCATTGTATTCATAAAAGTTGAAAGCTTGTATTTTATTTGAATAATTATTTTTAAAGCTAAAAAATCATTTAACATGAAATTAGTTCTAAATTGATTGTCCTCCCTATTGTAGCTAGAAATAGAAGTAAAATGAAATTTTGATAGCTTGAAACCATCTCAAGAGGCAGATAAACATAATGTTAAATTTAATGGCATCAATGTCAATAAGATTTATGGCAATGATATCTAGGAAAATGAAGATCTTGCTTAACACTGAAAATAAATCTTTTTGTATATGACTTTAATATCACTATTTTACATCGTATCATGTAGTATATCATATCTTTTATGAACATTACTTGCCATACTTTTTAGTGGATATCAATTATTTTATGCTGCTAGGCATCTTTTCTGTCATTTTTGGTAATGATTCTTGATTTGTCTCTGGAAAACCATCCTTTTCCCCCATCACTCTCAGTCCATGGGCCTTCGTGCTCCTCTCCACCTCATTCTCCTTCAAATTCCTAATATGAGATTGAAAAAATATGTTAGCCTGAAATGATCAAAAGGATCAGAATTCATTTCTAAAGAGTTTACTCAAGTGCAAAGTCTAAGAATAGTCATCTGGGAAACACAGACTGCAAAGGACTAGAGTTAGTTTTCCAATGTGAGAAGTTGGGGGTTATAACTTTAGAGAAACACTTAAGTTTAGCAGGATTATGACATTTTTCCATACATGTCTGGTTTATGAGTTACTACAGTTTGGTTACAGATTGCTTCTTTTTGGCAATGTTATATTTAACATTTCATCTTTAGCAATTTGATAGGCATATGATATTTTGTGCTATCTGTTATTAATCAGATGCAAGAGAAGAAAGAAGGAAGTTAATTTATAATGAGGGTCAGCTGTTAGAAGTAGAAGGGGTCTTAACTCTGGTGCCATTTAATCATTTTACAAACCAATGTAGGTAAGGAAAGAGTTAATCTATAATCAAAGAAAGGCTGCAGCTGCCTGGTATGTGCAACTCTGGTTCCACAATTACTTTTTTTTAAGGCTCAAAAAAATTTGAAATTCCAATGGCTTTAATTTGAATCGCTTATTTTTGCAAATATACCTAAGGCTAAGTCAAGCAGAAAAATGTATTCTCTGACTTTATTTTATTTTAACTAATTAATTTAAATTTTAAAGATGTGGGATATAATTCAGGATTAGGTATACAAGTGGTCATCGTACAGGTAAAGTTAGGGTCTTTCTTTGGTCCCAGTTCACCTGGTTTGAGATCAGGTACCCTAATTGATGCTGTGTGTCTCTCAACCTCCCCTGTCAGTTTCCGGCTACTGCCAATCCCTTTCTTATAGTATTATTGTAAATGTCCAGAGTCCGCTTATGAGTGAGAGCATGTGGTACTTAGTTCTTTGTTTCTGTGATAGATCACTGAGTATGATCGACTCTAAATCCATCCAAGTTGCTGCAGAGTTCATAATTTTGTCTTTCTCTATGGCTGCATAATACTTTATCATGTATATGTACCACATTTTTTTAATCCAGTCCAGTTTCAATGGGTAGCACGGTTGGTTCCATGTTTTTGCTATTGTGAATAATGCTGCAGTAAATATACATGTGCAGGTATCTTTTTTGAAAAGAGGTTTAAGTAATCTTCCTTCTGTATATTTCCAGAAGGGAGATTACTGGATCATATGGAAGGTCAATTTCTAGTTTTATTTAGGAATTATCACACTGTTTTCCATAGAGGTTGAACTTATTTGCATCCCACCAACAGGGGAGAAATGTTCTCTCTTCTCCACATCCTCGCTAGCATCTGTTTTCTGTTTTTTTAATGATGGCCATTCTTACTGGAGTTAAGTGGTATCTCAATGTGGTTTTGATTTGCATTTCGTGATGATGAGTGAGGCTGAGCCTTTTTTTCATGTGTCTGTTGGCTGCTTGTATATCTTCTTTTGAGAAATGTGTGTTCATGCCTCCTGCCCACTTTTTATTGAGGCTATTTGTGTTTTTACTTTTAGCACATTTGAATTCCTTGTAAATCCTGGATGTTAAGCCTTTGTCAGATATGCAGTTGGCAAATATTTTTTCCTACTCTGTGGGCTGTCTCCCCACTCTCTTGATGGTTTCTTTTGCTTTACAGAAGATTTTCAGTTTGATGAGGTCCCACTTGTCTATCTTATCTCTTATGGCATGGGCTTTTGGGGTTTTGATCAGGAATTGGTTGCCTGTTCCAATTTCTGTTAGGGTGTCTCCTGCGTTTTCTAAGATTCTTGACATTTGAGGTTTTGCGTTTATGCCTTTGATTCATTTGGAGTTGATTTTTGTGTATGGCGATAGCTAGGGGTCTTGTTTCATTGTTTTGCTTTTGTTCAGCGAGTTTTCCCAGCACCATTTACAGAATAGGTTCTCCAGTGGTTGTTAGTGTGGGCTTTGTCGAAGATGAGTTGGTTGTGAAATTGAAGTATTGCTTCTGGAATCTCTATCCTTTTCCACTGGTCTATATGCCTTATCTTGTACCAATACCAGGCTGTTTTGATTATTGTAGCCTTATACTAGAAGTCTGGAAGTGCGATACTTCCAACTTGGCTTCTTTTGCTGAGGATTGTTTTGGTTATTCGTGGTCATTTATGTTTCCCTTTGAATTTCTGTATTGTTGTTTTCAGGTCTGAGAAGAGCAATGTTGGTAATTTAATGGGTATTGCATTGAATCTGTATATTGCTTTGGGTAGGATGGACATCTTAACAATGTTGATTCTGCCAGTCCATGAGCATGGAATACTTTTCCTTTTGTGTCATCTTTGATTTCTTTAAGCAGCATTTTGTAGTTTTTGTTGTAAAGATCTTTCACCTTTCTGGTTAGGAAGATGCCAAGGTATTTCTTTCTCTTTTTTTGTGGCTATTATGAATGGAATTTTGTTTTTTATTTGGTTCTCTACCTGTTTGTTTTTGGTATATAAGTATGCAACTGTCTTTTGCATGCTTACTTTATACCCTGAGACTTTGCCAAAGTTCAAGGAGGTTATTGACAGATTCTCTTGGGTTTTCGAGTTATAGGTTCATATTGTCAGCAAAGAGGGATAACTTGACTTCCTCTTTTCCTTTTTGGATACCTCTGATTTCCTTCTCCTGTCTGATTTCTCTGGCTAAGACTTCCAACACTATGCTGAACAGGAGGGGTGAGAGTGGGCAGCCTTATCTTTTCTGGTTTTCAGGGGAAATGCTTCTAATTTATGTCCATTTAGTAATATGTTGGCTGTGGGTTTATTATAGATGGCTCTTACTATTTTAGGTATGTTCTCTCTATGTCTAAATGTTCAAGGGTTCTTATTAAGAAAGGATTCTAGATTTTATCAAAATCTTTTTCTGTATCTAATAATACAATCATGTGATTCTTGTTTTCACATCTGTTGATGCATTTAATTACATTTGTGGTCTTGCGGATGTGGAACAAGCCCTGCATCCCAGGGATGAAACTTGCTTGGAAATGGTGGATGATTTTTGAGATGTATTTTTGGATTTGATTTGCTAGAATCTTGTTGAGAATTTTTGCATCTACATTCATCAGGGATATTGGCCTGTATTTCTCTTTCTTTGTTGGATCTTTACCCAGTTGGAGTATCAGTATGATGTTAGTTTTATTAAATGATTTGGGGAGAGTTCCATCTTTCTTGATTGCCTAGAATACTTTCAATAGGATTGGTATCTGCTCCTCCTTTTATGTTTTGTAGAATTCTGCTGGAAGACATCTGGTCCAAGGCTTTCGTTGGTAGGTGGTTTTCTTGTGACAGAGTCAATTTCCTGGGTTGTTATTGGTCTGTTAGTATGTCAATGTCTTCTTGTTTCAACATTGGGAGCTTGTGTAATGTTAGAAAGCCCTCTATTTCATTTAGGTTATCGAGTTTGTTTCCATACTGGTGTGCATAATAATCTCTGATAATCTTTTGTATTTCTTCGGAGTCAGTTGTGACTTGATTTTTACATTTCGGATTGTATTTATTTGGGCTTTTTCTCTCTCTTTCTTGGTCAATCTGGCTGGGATCTATCAATCTTGTTTATCCTTTAAAAGAACAAGGTTTTTGTTTTGTTGATTATTTTCTATGGCAGTTTTTTCTTCTATATCCCATATTTGGCTTTTACTTTAGTGATCTGGATGCTTCTGCTGAAGTTAGGGTTTTGGTGGTTTTGCCTTTCTAGTTCCCTTAGTTGATGTATTAGACTGTTAACTTGTTCTCTTGATGTGTGTTTGTAGAGATATACATTCCCCTCTTAGTACTGTTTTCATGGCATCCCAGAGGTCTTCAGTAGATGTTTCTTCATATTTATTTGTTTCCAAGAATCTTTCAATTTCTGTATTTACTCAGGAGTCTTTCTGTGTCATGCTGTTTAGTGCCCATGTGTTTGTGAGTTTTGGGGGAATTATCTCAGTTTTTAATTTAGGAATGGATATATGAACCAATCTGTTGTTTTGAAATCCAGTGGAAGTTTTATTTATTTATTTATTTTTTGAGGTGGAGTCTCAGTTCGTTGCCCAGGCTGGAGTGTAGTGGCATACTTACAGCCACCCTAGCTGATGGACTCTGGTGATCCTTCTGCCTCAGCATTTCAAGTAGCCAGAACTACAGGTGTGTGCTACCATCCTGCTAATTTTTGATTTATTGTAGAGACGATGTCTTGCCAAGTTGCCCAGGCTAGTCTTGAACACATGGGCTCAGGCAATCTACTTGCCTCGGCCTCCCAAAGTGCTGGATTACAGGCTGAGCCACTGAGCCTGGCCAGTAGAAGTTTTTCTTGAAACTCTGGTCAAGATTTGGTTCTCTTTCTTTTTGAACTCAAGAAGAATAGATGAAATTTCTGGAGCAGTTGCAGACATCCTGCTACCATGAGGGCAAATCTGCTTCTGAATAAAGCAAGAGAAATGATGCTGGAGTTGGAGAAATAGAAGGTCTTGGTGAATTAATGAGCTCCTTCTTCAAGGCTTGCCTGCAAGCATCACTAGTCTATCTACTTTTCATTTATGAGCAACTTTAAAATCCTTCTTTATTTAAGTTAGAGTAGGTTCTTTTTCTTTATTGCAAACTAAAGAGTCGTAAATGATATTATACATAACAACATAGTTCAGGTGTCTGCAAATTATTTTATTTTATTTTTTCTGAAAGTTTTTCATAATTGAGTTTATTGGTCGTGTTGAGGATCAGAACACAGACATTTCAATTTGTACACAGTTCTTATCAAATGTACTGAAAATCAAAAAAGCCATGCATCATTATTTTTAAAAAGTATTCTAGTGACTTTCCAGCTTAAAATTTGGAGGCAAATTTTCCTAAAGAGGATATCAAGTACCAGTATCTTCAAATGTTGATAAGCTGTTACATATATCCCACCAATTCACAATTTATCATGTACACAACATACTCAATTTTTCAATCTTTCACAACACATTAACAAAGTTATCAGGAAAACAGGACTACCACAAACAAAGATGTTACAGAGTGCACATAATTCTGACAGGAAAAGCCATGATCAAGGAGTGGTTTCCTTTAGGAAACAATTCTACTAAAAAACAACATGGGAATAGAAGTAATTTTAAATGTTCAAGACATTAAATGCAGGACTGTGATCCATATTGCCACTTAGTATACTTTGCATTATAGAATATAAAAACTAACACCCCATCTATGGAATGTTAAGCTGATACCCAAGACAGTCAAAACCTCCTGTAATTCAATATCCCACACTATTTTCTGGTTGTACCAAAATATAAATAACCAGTGAATAATTTCACCTCTTAAAAAAAAAAGCATTTATGCTTAAAAATGGGATGAAGTGGGATTCCCTCCTTCTTAAAAATGTTTCTAGAACTACTAAAAAACTTGCATTTACAAAATAGTTGATAAAGATAGTCCTCTGGATTGTACAAGAAGGGAGTCAGGGACCACTGATAAGACGTGGGATATGATATTATTCAGACTTGGCTTCTTTCTCTCCTGCTTCATCAGAGGCTGGATTCTGCTGGGTTTTAGTTTCTCCGTTTCCTGCAGGTAATTTTTCTTGGTTAGACACTATAGCCTGCTTTCTCTTCACTCCCCTTTTCCCTTTTGCTTGCACTTTTTTGTCTGAAGATTTATACTTTCCTGCCACCTTTTTTGGCTTCACTTCCACTTTTTCAGGATCTGGTAGCCGACAACCGTGCGGATCTCCTCTTGGGCTCCTCCTTTGCCGCCCCCTGGGCGGAGCTGATCTTCCTCGTAGGCATCTTGGCGGCGGGCAGGGTGGGTGCTGGGTGCCTGCAGGCAGCGGCGCCCCGAGAGGCTTCACCAAGCTGGACTGCTAGGTCGCTACCGTTCCTCCCGCAACAAAACTCTGCCAACTATTTTAAAAATTAAAACATAAATATGTATTGTTCCGTAGCTTGATTACTGCAGATTTTACTTACTCTTTATCTGTATTAGAAAATTATTTGGTATATGTACATCTGCCCTTCAGAAACTTTTGCATATGTACTGTTTTGCAGCACTTATATCTAGTTTATAACAGGCCTATAACTAATTTATAGACTCCTAAGCTAAATTCATTTAAATTAATCTTTAACTTTTGTTAATGTGAGTTAACATAAATTTACCAGCAATTTAGTGAGACTAAAGGATAGAATTTGTAAATATGTATGAAAAAAGAACTGGTTTGAAATAGAGTTATAAAGTATACTGACTCTTTCTTCATAAATGCACTGTTAAAATATGATTTATAGAGATCTTTATATTCCATGATGTATTGTTAGACAAAACTAGAGGTAGTATTGGCATTTACCTTCTTTGTTTAAATAAGGTAAAATGTGATTTATCGTTAAAACAAATTATAGTGTAATTCTCAATTATTTTCACAGTTTGTTTGTAATCAGGCTTCAATTTCACATCAACTTTTTTCTAATTCTAAAGAATACCTCCATTGCTAATGTTAAGCCAATGCTTACTTAATTTTTATGAATGTAAGTTGAAACATACATATTTTCATAAATACTAGTGTTGTAAGTCTGTATGCTATTAGTTCTCTTGAGAGTTTATCTATTTTACAGTGTGGAATGATTGTCTATTAATGGAAACCTAACAGCCTTATATCTAGAGTTGAAGACTTCTTGGTAAGAGATACAATGTGATGTGTTAACCTTGTGAGTTCTACTGGCAAGCCTCGGGGTCATGGAAGGGGCCATGCTGCAGTTCTTCCCATAAAAATGACTGTTGGTAAAGTTATCATCACAAAAATGCTGGAAATTTCTTACAACAGAATCCTCATAGTCTTTTTTCCATGGGTGTTGGAAATGATGATAAATCAGGACCCAGATATTTTCCCAATGTCCTTTTAGTGTTTTAAGATATATTTTTACCGGACTCGGTGGCTCAGCCTGTAATCCCGTGCCTTGGGAGGCTGAGGTGAGTGGACTGCCTGAGTCAGCGGATTCGAGACCCGCCTGGGCAACTTGGCGAGACTTCATCTCTACAATAAATCAAAAAAAAAAAAAATTAACCGGACGTGGTAGGGCGCTCCTGTAGTTCCAGCTACTTGGAAGGCTGAGGCGGAAGGCTCGCCGGAGCCCAACAGGTTGAGGCTGCGGTGGCCGGGAGTGGCCACAGCACTCCAGTCTGGGTGACCAAGTGA
>CAUYQG010296140.1:0-11477 GCA_963574415.1 Tarsius wallacei
CTACCCCACACCCCTGCAGTTTCCTGCTACTGTCAATCCTTTTCTTATAGTATTACAATAGTTGTTCAAGGTCCACTTATGGAACCTTATCGCATGCCAGGCACATGATTTCAATCATTTAATTTTTTTCACCTTTAAATATTTTATTTTGAAACTGTGGGGTACAATTCAGGGTTAGGTATACAAACATTCATTGTGCAGGTGCCCTTGTTGATGAGGTGTGCCCCCCAGTTTCCCACTCCTGCCAATCCCACCTCCCTACTACCCCACACCCCTGCAGTTTCCTGCTACTGTCAATCCTTTTCTTATAGTATTACAATAGTTGTTCAAGGTCCACTTATGAATGAGAACAGGTGATACTCAGTTCGTTGTCTCTGTGAAATATCACTCAGTATAGACTCTAAGTCCATCCAGGTTGCTTTGTTTTTAATTTTTTAAAAATATTTCTAGAGATGGCTTCTCGTTATGTTGCCCAGGCTAGTCTTGAACTCATGGCCTCAAGCAATCCTCCCACCTTAGCCTCCCAAAGTGCTGAGATTTCAGGTGTAAGCCACTGTACCTGGCCTAATTTTTCTTTTTGTATTTTATTTTATTTTTAAAAATTGTTTTATTTTAAAGATGTGCGGTACAATTCGGGGTGGCCTAATTTTCTTTTTTAATTTATTTTATGTACAAAAAGCTAACATGGTTTCTTTTGTTGGGGAGATGTCTCGAATAATTCATTCAAGGAAGCTCATTCAGTTCAGCTTGATGAAGCCTACGTTCCTCACATACTAAGGGAAATACTGGCAGCACAAATTAAGACTGTATTTCCAGATCAGACTGAGCTGCTTTGAACAGACGTGGCAAGAACAAGCTACCACGACAGAATTTTCAAGGAAAGCTCCAGGAGAGCTACTGCTGACCCATTTCTTAAAAGAAAGCAGTAATCCTGTGCTCTGCACATTGTAAAGGACACAACAAATTTGGTCATGAAGATGAATAGGTGCATTATTTCAAATAACATATTGTCTTCTAAATGTCAGAAAATACTAAAGCAGTAAACAAAAGGCCCACATGGACAGGTTATTGTTGTTGTTGTTGTTGTTGTTATTATTATTATTTTGAGTTGAAGTCTCATTCTGCTGCCCAGGCTGCAGTGCCAGTGGCACAATCATGGCCTACCAAAACCTCGACCTCCTGGGCTCACGCAATTCTTCCGCTTCAATCTCGCAAGTAGCTGAGATGAGGGTTTGCTGTGTTACCCAGGCTGGTCTTGAACTTCTGGGCTCAAGTGATTCTACCCCCTCAGTCTCCCAAAATGCCAGGATTACAGGTGTGCGCCAACATGCCTGGCCTAAGGACCAGTAATTAAAGTACTTATTGATGGGGCTCACCCAGGTTTTCTTACATTAGGGTCCTTCTAGTGAGTTTCATGAATGAACATGATGTTGATATTTTAAGGATGACAACATCATGCTAGACATTCAGTTGTGTGTAATTATTCATCATCTCAACACATATTTGAAGGCCAGTCTGTACCAAGTTCTGAACTTGGTTGTGTTTGCGTTCTATCAATACAATATAGGGAGCTATAGACGTGTGTATGCAACTTGTTTAATGACCAAATTTTTAATAAAAAGAAAGGGAAGGTGTGGTGAAATTGTGAAGACCTTCCCCACAGCCCTCATTCCAGAATTAGTCTCTCCTGGTCCAATACTAGTGCTACCAGTTATCAGTTTCGAAACTTTGGGCCAGTTACTTAACTCTTAGCTGCATCTAAATATACCTATTTGTACTATGGGGATGGCCTGTTTTACAGGTTTATTGCAAAAATTAAATGATTGAAATCATGTGCCTGGCATGCGATAAGGTTCCATAAGTAAAGGGACTAGACATCAACTTGCTGAGGAAAAACCCCCACCCAACTTCTACTGTCATTCTGATGACTATCAATATTCTATTGATGGTGTTGGTGCAGAAAAAAGTTAACAGCAGGCCTAAACCAGTACCATGAAAATGCTGGTTGCAAGGCTGGCCCTGCCTGAGAGAGAACTTGGATTTTCTGAGGGTTCTCACCACTAACCGAAAAAGGTGGCTCACCGTGCCTAAACTGTTTGTACACACAATATTGCCTATGCTGAACACCTGCTTTCCTTCTGGGAGCCTGGAATTCACATACACACCAGCTTGAGCCTGCCTATACAACCAACCCCCAGTAAAACCTTGGGCTTGAGTCTCTAACGAGCTTTCCTGGCTGGCAACATTTCACACCTGTTCTCACACATGAGCCTGCGTGGGAGCATGTGTGTCCTTGGTGATTCCGGGAGAGGACTCTCAGGCTGGCGCTGGGCTTCCCCGGACTTCTCCCCATGCATCTTTCCTCGTTGCTGACTGGGCTTGGTATCCGCTGGCTGTCATATATCATAGCCGTTAGTATAGCTGTATGCTGGGTCCTGTGAGTCCTCTTAGTGAATCGCTGAACCTGGGATGGGCTGAACTAGTTACCTCTGTTTGTTTGTTTGTTTGTTTTGAGTTGGAGTCTCACTCTTTGTCTCCCAGGCTGGAGTGCAGTGGTACACTCACGGGTACCGCAGCCTCAAGCAGCTGGGCTCAGGCCATCCTTCCACCTCAGGCTTCCAAGTAGCTGGAACTACAGATGTGAGCCACCATGCCCGGCTAATTTTTTGATTTATTGTAGAGACGAGGTCTCGCCAAGTTGCCCGGGCTGGTCTTGAACCCCCAAGCTCAGGCAATCCTCTCGCCTCAGCCTCCCAAAGTGCTGGAATTACAGGCTGAGCCACCGCGCCCAGCCTAGTTACCTCTGAAAGAAAGATATTTGTTTGGAAAATATTGGTATCATAGCATTAGCTAATTTAATGCAGGACTCAGAAACATCGATCTGAAAAAAATGTTCATACATGAGTAGAGGATAAAAATTCTGCCAAGCAGCACTCAGCACTTACTAGTCTCGAAAACTGTAGAGCTGCCAAGACACTCCTGCACTGTAAAAGTTAGCTGTAGTGTTTAGAGTAAAGCAGAAAGCAACAATGCTCTAATTTACAGAGGTTATTACACTTTCTTCTTCTTTTTTTTTTTTTTTTTTTGAGTTGGAGTCTCACTCTGTTGCCCAGGCTGGAGTGCAGTGGCACACTCACAGTCACCGCAGCCTCTACCTGGTGGGCTTAGCGATCTTTCCACCTCAACCTTCCAAGTAGCTGGAACTACAGGTATACGCTACCCCACCCAGCTAATTTTTTGATTTATTGTGGAGATGAGGTCTCGCCAAGTTGCCCAGGCTGGCCTCGAACCCATAAGCTCAGGCAGTCCTCTCACCTCGACCTCCCAAAATGCTGTTATTATAGGCATGAGCCACCATACCTGGCCAATCATGACACTTTCAAAGTTCTCTGGGTCCCCCACACACTCAGTCCCCCCACCCCCGCAATAGTCTTGATTCCCTTCACAGTGTATGTGAAGCTAATTTTGGTATTCACTCACAAATCTTGTATGTTTTGTTACAATCTTGTATGCTTTGTTACAAGAGTTAAATGTAAATGTGCCACATTATAAATGTTTCTAGACTATTGTTTCAGTGTGAGTTTGAAACATACTCATTCAACAAGAATTAACAGAATACCTTCCACATGCCAGGCAGACATGTAAAATTCTTTGGTTTAATATGAAACCTGCAGTTTTATTATGAGACCACAGAATGCAGTTTTAAAGCCCTTGTCAGGCAAGCCTCTCAAAACCCTGTGCTTTACTCTCTGTTGAAGATGATCAACACAGGCAGTGTGTGGGTGGTGTTGTGCTGGCCTTGGTATCCAATGAGCACATCAAAGTAGGATTTTCCATCTCTTTGATAGAATGCAGATTTTCCATTAAAAAAGCAAATCTTTCATTTAAGAAGGGCTTAAAAATGACTTTTTCCAGCTGGTTAAATTTAAAACACTGGAAAAAAAAAAAGTTTCATGCAAGACCCTTCTCCAAGTCTGGGCTAGAATATTTTAATTTGAGGGTGAGCTGATTGCATTGGTGTTTGACTACACCACATGCGTGTGTCTATGCGTGAAACTGTCCCAGCAAGCCCGCACAGCCCTCCTGGTTTGCATCACAGCACAGTGAAAATTGCTGGTGCACTATCGCTGCTGCTGTGGCTCCTCCCCCTGAGTGCTGATGGATTTCAGAGAAGGGTTGTGCTAAAACCGTTAGTGTTGCTGCTTCTGTTCTCTACCTGAGACATTCCTTTGATCCCTCATGACACCATTCGTTCTGTGCTTTGAGGCAGTTTGGAGGCCTACATTGGATAACTAGCAAAAATGATGGAGACAGATTGTACATGCACCCAAGCAGCAAAGAAAGCAATACATTAAGTCAAATCTACATTGGCCAGGCTCGGTGACTCAGCCTGTCATCCCAGTAGTTTGGGAGGCCCAGGCGAGTGGATTGCCTGAGCCCACGGGTTCGAGACCAGCCTCGACAACTTGGTGAGACCTCATCTCTACAATAAATCAAAAATGAGCCAGGCATGGTAGCACGCGTCTGTAGTTCCAGCTACTTGGAAGGCTGAGGTGGAAGGATCGCCGGAGCCCAGCAGGTCGACGCTGGGGTGGCCGTGAGAGTGCAACTGCACTTCAGCCTGGGTGACAGAGTGAGACTCCAATTCAAAAAAAAAAAAACATTGATCTACTCAGCGTTGGCACTACCTAAACCCTGGGTTAGGAACAGAGAACTAAAGTGTGGCCCTCCAGGAGCATATAAATGAGGTTGGCTATATTAGACAAGACTTTTGGTCTCAAGAAACAGAAGGCCTTGAGGGCTGGCTTATGCAAAGACAGGACATTGTTATAAGCAAGAGAAGGAAAGCTTCTGGGTCTCAGTGAGGGATTGAACCCGAGAACTGGGTGCCAACAGGGATTAGTATTGCTCTCCTTGTCTCTTGGAGGCCCCACGTCTCTCCCTGCTGCTGCTTCTCTGAGCCTCTGTGTCAAACTCACTCCCTGGATACCAACTGTATTAGCTGAGACCAGCTGAGACAGCTCATTGTGCCTGCAATACCACCCCTCCCCTTCTGTGGAAGTGCGTTTTAGCTTAACACATAGCTACTCAGCTAAAGAATACATTCTCAAGTCTCCCTTGCGACAAATACTAGGTTGTGGCCAATGCGATGTGGACAGAATAAACACAGCTTCCTGGTTACACCTCTAAATAGAAAGCAGTGAGCACCTCTTCCCTCTTTTCCCCTCATGTGGCCTTGGTGTGAATAAGACAGCAGGAGTTGACATCACTGCCTTTGACCTAGAGATGGAAGCTACAGGTTGAGGATGGCAGAGCAACAAGGTGGAAGGAGCCTGGGTTCCAACTCCATGGAGCTAATGCAATTATTGGCTTTGCTCCAAATGCTTAGGTTCAGAATTTTATGTGAGAGAAAAACAGTTCTACCTTGCCTGTGCTGTGTGTTATAAGGTCTTTATTAAAGAAACCAGAAACTGTAACTAATTAATAAGCCTGCTTTCTTTGCTTTTCTACATATGAGAATGACTACCCTATCACTTCCCAATTTACAAGACCTCAGCTGAAGTGACCAAACAAGAATGTCAACTTCAAATACCCACATCAGAGAAACAATTGGCCCATCTTTAGACTTCTAGTCAGTTAAACTCAGAGGGGAGAATCAAAGAATACGAGCCGGCCTCTAGGATTCCCCCTGTGGGCAGGGGCGAAGTGGGGGGAGTCATTCTCAGCAGAGGGTCATCCACTTTATTGATCCATGCTTCTGTACTGAGACCAACTATTCCTAGAGGCATTTTTGTATGACTTTAGAAATAAATAATTTGCAATGTTTAAAAATCAAGCATATGCATTAAGTGGATAGGGAATGAGAGGGAAATCTCAAAAATTGGAAAGGAAACCAACATTTCTGCCAAGTAATAAAGTTTCCTGTGGATAAAAGTAGCTTGGCTAGCTGGGGGTGAGCGTGTCCTCCCACACAGATCTTCCAAAGCTGCTTGATCTGTGAAAGAGGCTAACAGTCCCAAACAGAGAAGAAAACCTCTGTAGTCAAGAGTATTCAAAGCTGTGGTCTCCTGCTAGACCCTCAAATTTGACATAATTAGTGTGCTTACATGAGATCTGTTTGGTAGGCAGGAGAGAGTTTTAGATGAAAGGAAGGTCTTAGTTCAGAATGCTTTAACAAAGTAACATAGTTTAGGTGACTTATAAACAACAGAAATTTATTTCTCACAATTCTGAGGGTTGCCAGTTAGAGATCAGGGTGCCAGTGTGGCTGGGTTCCAGTGACGGCCCTCTTTCTGGCTTGCAGACTTTGATTTCTTTTTATATCTTCACATGGAATAAAGACAGCAAGTTAGCTCTCTTGTCTCTTCTTGTAAGGGCATTAATCCCACTGATGAGGGCTCTGTCACATGATCTGATCACCTACCAGAGGCCCCACCTCCAAATACCATCATAGTGGGGATTAGGTTTCAACATGCGGATTTTGGGAGGACATCCAGTCCATAACATTACGTTCACGGGCCCCTAAAACTCATGCCCTTCTCAAATGCAAAATACAGCCAGTCATTCCATCCTAACAGACCCCAAATGTTTAATTTATCCAGCATCAATTCTAAAGTCCCAAGTCTCATTTAAATATTATTTAAATTAGATATGGGTGAGACTTGATATACAATTTATCCTAAGGCAAAATCCCTCTCCAGCTGTGAATCAAACGCATTATGTCCTTCCAAATACAGTGGTAGGACAGGCATAGGATAGACATCCCCATTCCAAAAGAGATATAGGGAAGAAGGAAGGGGTAACAGGTCCCAAGCAGGTCCAAAGCCTGGCAAGGCGAACTCTGTGGGTGTTAAGGCTCAGGAATAACGCTCCCAGCTCTATACTCTGTTTTGCAGGCCGCCTGGAGCAATGGCCCTGCCTTTGGGAACCACTGGGGTGGCAGACTTGCCTTCTAGACCTACTGAGACAGGTTCCCTACCCTGTTGCTCTGCCAGGAAGGGGTCCTGCCCTCAGGGTTCTGTTGGATAGAGGTTGAGTCATCACAGCTTTGGGTGAAGATCATATGGCCTGTTAAAAACAAGGTGATGTCCCCCCACCCCCATTTTGAAACTGAGGAAGCAGTCCTGATGATCTCTGCATCACCTTCAGGGTCATTCTTCCCGTGTCTTTTTTTTTTCTTTTTTTGAGTTGGAGTCTCACTCATCACCCAGGGTGGAGTGCAGTGGCACACTCATGGCCACCGCAGCCTCGACCTGCTGGGCTCCAGTGATCCTTCCACTCAGCCTTCCAAGTATCTGGAACTACAGGTGCATGCTACCATGCTTGGCTAATTTTTGATTTATTGTGAGATAAGGCCTTGCCAAGTTGCCAGGACTGGTTTGAACCCACGAGCTCAGGCAATCCACTCGCCTCGGCCTCCCAAAGTGCTGGGATTACAGGCTGAGCCACCGAGCCCGGCCTCTTCCTTTGTCTTAAAGAATAGTGCACATTTGAGGCCGAATAGCTCTATGGTATCATCCTATACAAATCTAAGAAGTCTGACCAAATTCCTTCATTCCTTCCCTCTCCTTCCCCTTCAGTTTAAATGGGAAGTTTTTCTGCTAGGGAGCTGAATAAGACCATGGTTCACATCTAAACTAGTCTCCTTACTGAATGGTTGCTTGACTACACCCTGAGTGTCCTCTTCCAAATACGCTGAGAATTTTCCAAATCTTTAAGTACTAGTTCCTTTTGCCTAATAATACCATCTTCAGGTCATTTCTTTCATCTCACATTTTACTATTATCAGTTAAGAGGAATCAAGCTGCTTCTTCAACACTTTGTTTAGAAATTTTCTCAGCTAAATATTCAGTCTTATCCCTTAAAATTCTACCTTCCACCGAACACTAGAACCCTAACCCAATCCAACCACTTTTTTTTTTTCGTTGGAGTCTCACTCTGTCGCCCAGACTGGAGTACCTTGGTACACTCATGGCCACTCCAGCGTCAACCTGCTGAGCTCCAGCGATCCTTCTGCTTCAGCATTCCAAGTAGCCAGAACTATAGGCGTGCACTACTACACCTGGCTAATTTTTTTTTTTTTTTAATTGTAGAGATGAGGTCTCCAACAAGTTGCCCGGGTTGGTGCTAATTTTTTTTTTTTTTTTTTTACAGCCACTTCTTTCAGCAAAATTCTTTGCCACTTTATAACAAGGATCATCTTTTCTCCATTGTCCAATAGTATGTTCCTCATTTCTGTCTGGTCATCAGAATGGCCTTTACCATCCATATTTCTAGCAACACGACCACTTATGTATGCTCTAAGAAGATGGAGCCGGGCTCGGTGGCTCAGCCTGTAATCCCGCGCCTTCGGAGGCTGAGGTGAGTGGATTGCCTGAGCCTGTGGGTTCGAGACCCGCCTAGGCAGGCGAAACCTCATCTCTACAATAAATCAAAAAAATTAGCCAGGCGTGGTAGCACGCGCCTGTAGTTCCGGCTACTCGGAAGGCTGAGGTGGAAGGATCGCCGGAGCCCAGCAGGTCGAGACTGCGGTGGCCGGAAGCGGCCACTGCACTCCAGTCTGGGCGACGGAGTGAGATGCCAACTCAAAAAATAAATAAATAAATAAATAAATAGTGTCAAATGTACATTAAAAAAAGATGGAAACTTTCACTACAGCTCTTCTCTTGCTTTTTTGAGCTCTCTCCAGAATTGACTTTAAACATCTCTTCACAACAATCAGCTTCTTCTAGCATGCGCTTGGAAACTTTTTCAGCCTCTACTTTGTACCCAATTCCAAAGCTGCTTTGACATTTTTAGGTATTTGTTACAGCAGCACTCCACTTGTCAGTACCAATTTCTGTCTTAGCACAGGCTGCAAGGCTGAGTGGCTTATACAACAAATAGTTATTTCTCATAGTTCTGGAGGCTGGGAAGCCCCAGATCAAGGCAGGCCCAGTGTGTTCTTTTCGTGGTAGCAGTCTGCTGGTTTCTTGTTGTATCCTCTCATGGAGTAAAGAGAGAAAGCTAGCTTCTTTTGCCTCCTCTTACAAGGGCACTGATCCCAACACAAGGGCTCCAACCTCCCAAAGGCTCCACCTCCTAATACCATCAGCTTGGGGATTAGATTCCAATGTGACCTTTGAGAGGACACACATTCAGTCTATCACAGAAGGAACATCAGACTGAAGATTAGCACTTCTGGATACTGGTGGGATGATCTCCAGTAACTGAAATAACAGTAGTGGAGAATGCTTCTCTTTCTTTATTTTTATTTTTATTTTTTTATTTTATTTATTTTTTATTTTTGGGGTTGGAGTCTCACTCTGTCGCCCAGACTGGAGTGCAGTGGCCGCTCCCAGTCACTGCAGCCTCCACCTGCTGGGCTCTGGCGATCCTTCCGCCTCAGCCTTCCAAGTAGCTGGAACTGCAGGCGCTTACTACCACGCCCGGCTAATTTTTGATTTATTGTCGAGATGAGGTCTCGCCAAGTTGCCCAGGCGGGTCTTGAGCCCGCGGACTCAGGCAATCCACTCACCTCAGCCTCCCAAAGCGTGGGATTACAGGCTGAGCCACCGAGCCCAGCTTATTTTTTATTTTTAGAATGCTTAATGAGGGCATGCATTCCTTGTGCTCACCACTGCCTCTCTTCCTCTACTCTCCCTTGCAGCCAGCAACAAGCAGTAAAGTATCATAGTTATGAGAATGGATTCTGATCCCTGCTGAATAGTTTGGGCAGATAACTTTCTCTGGGTCACGGTTTCTTCATTTCTGTCTGTAGAAGGGATATAATATTATCCACCTCACAGGGTTATGTTAGGATTAAAGAAAAATGTACATAAAGTGCTTAAAACAGTGCCTGGCATAGAGTTAGTGCTATCTTTATTAACTAAGCCTCTAATGATCATTATTATCCTTCCATTGAGCAAATGCTTATTAAGCTCCTGCTTAGTGTCAGGGACAAGAGACACAGCCAAGTTAAGTAAGTCGCCCAAAGTCTCACAACTAATAATGGGTGGTGCTGGGTTCGGCACAAGTGTGTCTGACTCAAAAAAAAAAAAAAAAAGGCTCTGGGAGAATTCTTATCAATGTCACCACACACTCTCTTCTTTCTCTTTTCTTTTAATAAGGCTATCATAAGACTTTAATAAGACTAATTCGAAAGAATTAGTCTCTAAATGTAAGGAGAACACAGTCTAGCAAAGAGAGACTAGATAATTGTAATACAGGACGTTAAGTTCTATGAGAGGGATTAAAAAATAAATGTCATGGGACCCCAGAAGTATGTATTTAACCAGACTGGGGGGAGGGAGGGTGAGACAAGGAAGGCTTCCTGGAGAAGATGACTGATGAGCTCAGAGAGAGACAGAGCCACATATGAGTAACACAGAAGAGGCCAGTATGCAAAAGTCTTTCTGGACACAGCTGTTTATTAAATTACTACAAGCAGGCCATTGACTGGAACATGGAATATGAGAACCTTTTTTCCAGGCTAATTATCAGTGAGACAGTCTGTGTGAAGAGGGCTCTGTAAGCTCTGAGATGTTTGGAGTTCCTCCTGGAAGCATAGGTGAGTCCCCCACCAAAAAGACGAGGCTGTTGTGTGACTTTCCTGGGGCACACATGTTTTTTGTTAAATAAAAGATGTAAGAACAAACTTTTTTGGGGGAAAAAATCATTTCAGGTATGGCCAGAATGTTTTGTTTTTTAATTGGCAATCATGATCCAAACAATTTAAAATGCAAAGTTGGAGAAAAAATGGAAACTATCATAGTGGCCAATTCTAAACATGCAAAAAGAAATGAAAAAAAGTCTTTCCTGCTATGTTGGCCACATTCCTTCCTTAAATCATAAGGCTCTCAGTTAAACAAGTATTATTATTATTATTATTATTTTGAGTTAGAATCTCACTCTGTTGCCCAGGGTGGAGTGCAGTGGCATGCTCCCGGCCATTGCAGCCTCCACCTGCTGGGTTCAGGCGATTCTCCCACCTCAGCTTTCCAAGTAGCTAGAACTACAGACACGTGCTACCACGCCTGGCTAATCTTTTGATTTATCGTAGAGACGAGGTCTCACCATGTTATCCAGGTTGGTCTCGACCCCGCAGGCCCAGGCAATCCTCTTGCCTCGGTCTCCCAAAGTGCTGGGTTTATAGGCTTGAGCCATCATGCCCGGCTTAACAAGTATCATTATAGCTGCTTATTTATCTGGAATGACTGAAAAACATGTCAATCTACTTAATTTTATTTTTTAGATGAGCTAGCAGATATACCACACAAGCCTTTTTTTTTTTTTTTTTGAGTTGGAGTCTCACTCTGTCACCCAGACTGGAGTGCAGTGGCCGCTCCCGGCCACTTCAGCCTCAACCTGCTGGGCTCCAGCGATCCTTCCACCTCAGCCTTCCAAGTAACTGGAACTACAGGTGCACACTACCACGCCCGGCTAACTTTTTGATTTATTGTAGAGATGAGGTCTTGCCAAGTTGCCCAGGCGGGTCT
>CAUYQG010296150.1:0-45616 GCA_963574415.1 Tarsius wallacei
TGGGATTAATGGTAGTAAATATCTGTCTGGGGACGGGGAGACACTTCCTATCAACAAGGGTGCCTGAACGAGGCATATTTGTACACCTAACCCTTAACTGTACCCCACAATATCATAATAAAAAATACTGAATAAAAAAAATAAAAAATAGAAATAAAAAAAATAAAGTTGTTGCACAAGTCAAAAAAAAAAAAAAAGAAAATCACAATAGACACTCTTATGGAAATTGGAACTGGCAACCACTTCCTGATCAAAACCTCAATTGCCCTTGCCATAAGAGATAGGATAGACAAGTGGAACCTCACCAAAATGACAAGCTTCTGAAAGATCATAGAAGCCATCAAGAAGGTGGGGAGATAGCCCACAGACTGGGAAAAAATATTCGTCAATTGTATATCTGACAAAAGATTTAGGATCTACAAGGAACTGAAACATTCTGAAAAGGAAAAAACAAACAGTTCCATACAAAGTGGGCAAAAGATATGAAGAACTTTCAAAAGTATAGCTATCTGAAAGTTTTCAAAAATAGGAAGGAGAGCTATGTGGACATAAAAATAATCACTGCGTTGGTCTTTACTTTCAATACAAATAAATAAGAAAAAATATCCAGTCAGTGAATGGTTAATTTATTAATTATGTCAATTGAAAATTTAAATGCCATTGGATGCATAATTAATACTAATATAAGTAAGTTCTTATGACATGAAATAGAGAAGGTACAATACAAATTAATGTAAAGGGTTTGGTGATAGCTTTTTAAATTTATGTGTACAAGATATATACAACTGTCAATACACCAAAAAGAACACATTTGAATAATTATATCAGGTTAAAATACAGTATTACAAGTGATGTTTTAATGTTGTTTATATTATTTGTGCCAGAGTAATAAAATGATTTTAATTTTAAAAAGTTAAAAATCCAAAAGAGTTAGTTCTTTATATCTAAATACAAAATGTTTTATCACAATTAAAAAAAAAAACATAAGAGTAGGATTACAGTTATCAGATTAAAATGAAGGCTATTTTATATAGCAATAGAATTCATGTTTTTAGAGAGATGTTAGAAAGAGTTTCTCATGTACAGGTGTGCAATGAATTTGATTCCTGTTTTTGGTATGTGGAAAGTGAATTTTCATTCATTTCTCTTTGAATTCTATGTCTCTCACATGGATATTTATTTACCCTCAGCCAAGGTTACTCTGGTCTAGTAACTCAATATGCCCACAGTAGTTCAAGCACAGCCTCATATGAAGGTACCTACTATAGAAGAGTACATATATATGTGTATATATGTGTATAGAAATTCTCAAGACAGAGAAATTTCCTAGTGCTTAATAGAACAGTATGTTGAATACAGTTTACAATAATCTATTGTATATTTAAAAATAGCTAGAAGAGAATAATTGGAATGTTTCTAGAATAAAGGCAAATATTTAAGGTGATGGCTATCCCAGTTAACACTGATTTAATCTCTACAAATTACATGATTATATTAATGATCATACATACCCTGAAAATATGTACCTCTGTTATGCATTAGTAAAAAAAATTACTTAAATAAAGACAAGAGAGCTTCCAAATTTAGCTTTCTACCTTTTAGTTCATCTAGTAGAGAAAGAGATGTAGCAATGAAAGTTGCAGCACTTTTGGATACCATTTCTGCCACTGTTTCATATCTTGGGAGTGAGATTGTAGCTGTGATGTGAATATTTGGCTGTTTATTCATTCTACAAGCCCACTGAGTATCTTCTATATATATGCCAGGTCTAAGCTAAAAATATCCACCTAGAGAAGAAAGGTAAGTAAGCTCTGTATCCTCAGTGAGTGAGTCAAAATGATCATTACTCCAAAGGTTTCTATAAAGTGTTTTTTTTAGAACAAAGGACCCCTAAGTGGTTCATAAAAGGCTTCACTTGGGAGATGCAATGTTAGATGAGACCAAGATTCTGAGTAGTTGTCTGTCAGAATAGAAAGACAGGAAAGTGAATGCAATTCAGTAGTTCTGAGAGTCAAGTATTGGGACAGTAAAACCAAAATGCATCTTATTTTATGTGTCCACCCGTGAATTCATTCTTTCTTTTCTATTTTATCTGAACACAAGTTGTGTTATTTAAGCAATGGTCTACGCATACATCCTTGATGGCTAAAATGTGCCCTTAGTAAGACAAAGTATCTATGTTAAATTTTGTTGCTAAAATAATTTGTTATGGGATTTGTATTAGAGGTAGTTTTTCAAGGGTTTTATGTTCATTTTAGTTTTGAAAAAATAAAATAATATAACAATATGATGAACAGATTTTGTAATTACTCATATCACCACCAGTAATATCAGTTACCAGCAATGACTTGGGTGACATGATTTAAAAGACAGTAGAAAGCCAATTCCATTCTATACATGAAATTCTACTCTACTGGTAGAATCTTTTAGTTTTAGTTAAGAAATTGTATTAAAATACGAAGTTCCCAATTGTATTTTCATAACTTAACATTCATATAATTCCAGAAACAATTCTATGAGATAGATGTCATAAATTATTTCCAATTAAAGAACAAACAATTAGGGTTCAGAAAGCATAAGAACTGCATTCAAGTTAATAGAGTTAATAATTGGTACATTCAGGATTGGAACCCAGATCTAGGGGTCCACCAGTCTCATATGGCTGCCAACTCTAAGAATTTACAGCCCTACAAAGTCAATGGCCTTGCAAATCAAGGCCATTCACTCAATTATTCTAGAATTGTAAGCAAACAGGATGGAAAATATATATGATAGTGGTATTAAGGCAACTGAGGGTGTCAGAAAGGCCCATAAAGGAAGTGATATTTCAATTGTTTCAAATGATTAGCAGATTCTAGAAAAGTTCATGCAATATTTTCTATGCAAACGAATCTTAGTGTTAAAAATCCTTTGCTATGGCATTTGGGGACATAAAAGTGTCATTTTGCTACAAAAGCACTTGGAAGTGACTTCCTTTCTTCTAGGACCACAGTATTATACAATCCCCAGGCGCCATTCATGTAGTATTGCTCCAGAAAGTGTCCTTCACTTAGAGAATCCTATGAGAGATGCCCCCTGGAGCTGACTACACACAGACACTTGTGCCTTTGCACTCTTTTCTGGTCCTGTCTTGCTGCACTCTTCCCTATGCTTCCATTGTAACCTAATGGGCATTAACCACAAAGCAGAAGACCTCTGCCCAGTTCTCCTTTGCATGTTCGCTTACCTAGTGTCAAGATAGAAAAATAGAAAAAGGTGACATATCCACATGGGACCAGCATGTTTCTTGTTTCTTATTAGAAAAATAGCATAACAACAAAACTATGGTCATAAATAAATAGTTATTTATAATTCCATTGATATTTAATATTTATAAATCACCATTATCAATGGTAATTGATTTTTCTCTATAATCTCACTTCACATTTTGCAGATAAATTTAAATTATATATGTATATATAACTTTTTTCATGAAACATGTCAAAAAGTTTTCTATAATTTATTATAACACTCATAATTTTAATTTTTAAGTGAGCATATTATTGAATCAGCTGATGTATAATTCTTTAGAGAACTATTATTTAATTGTAGGTCATTGATCTAGTTCTACTTTTTAATATATAGCTAAAACTTAATGAATATATCCATATATATGACATTTTTTTCCTCTTTTTAGGATTTTTCTACAGATAAAATCATATGAAAGAATTTATAGAGTCTATAGGTCCATCTTAAAGAATGCCACTAGTTCTTGGAAAATTGTAATTTCTATTTTCCAAGGGATCTAATTCCTTTTTTTTTTTTTCAAACTTCTCATTTGTTTAAGGCTGCTCTTTCCATCAACTGCTAGATATTACTGATTGACTTGCGTCAATTGCTTTAACAGAATTCTGACTTTCACAGTATTCAATGAAAAATTAAGTATGATTAATTTAAGTGTGATTGAACCAATGGAATAGTAGAAATTAAATAGAGTGTAGAGTCAGAAAGATTTAGGAGTTCAATCACCAGGTATATTTTGGTAAAATTAGTTAATTTGCATAGACCTCAGTTTCATCATTTGCACAATGGAGATGATGATCTATCCCAGCAGAGTTGCTGTGAAGATCACATGTGATAATAGAAGCTTAATTATGGTAGCATGTATGTCTGTCTCTGAGTAGTCTTGCCTCTTAGGCTGTTATTATTTTCAATATTTATATACATTTTATTTATTTATTTATTTGTTTGTTTATTTATTTATTTATGAGTTGGGGGTCTCACTTTGTTTCCCAGACTGGAGTGCAGTGGCATGATCATGACTTACTGCAGCCTTGGCCTCTTAGGCTCAGGTGATCCTTTACCTCAGCCCCCACAAGTAGGTGGAACTACAAGCACCCACCACCATGCCCAGCTAATATTTTTATTTTTTATAGAGACAAAGTCTCACTATGTTGCCCAGGCTGGTCCCCAAATCCAGGACTCAAGCTATTCTCCTGCCTCAACTTCCTAAAGTGTTGAATTTGCAGGCATGAACCACTCCACCCATCCTGTATATATTTTAAATTCACACATATATAAGGTTATGTGAATAACCACATTTTATCTTTCTATGAGGTTAATGTCTGTAACTTTTTTCTGTGATAATACTACATTTTTTATTCTTTATCTGAGAGCGTGTTTCATCTGTAATATCTGTAACATTTAAACTGATGTTCTTCTGAGCTCTAACTGCTCAGTTTTTTTGAGTTGAGTCATAAATAGTTTAATTGCTCAATTAAAATGAAGGATGTATTTTCCCTCGGAGTAAGACCACCACAGTTCTTGGGCAAGATGCCTGTGTGTCTATAGAAGTCCAGGATACCTCAACCTTATGTTGTAGGAAAAATACATAGGCTCTGAAGTTAGGCAGGCCTTATCCAAAAGTGATTAATTATTATGCAATTACAAATTATATAAAGGTACTTTCTACTTTTCTTGTCTCCTTATTAACAAAATGAAAATGATGATACTCCTAAGCATTACATGAGTGAAGAAGCTAGACCACTGCTTATGAGCACCATATGTATATGTTTTCTCTCTAAAACCTGAGCCAATATGTTGACATTTACACGGGCCTTTCCTTAATTCTCTTTAGCAAAAAGCCAACTTTAATCAACTCACCTATAATCTTTCTTTTTTTTAATTTTTACATCTCATTTTTTTAAATTTTAAAGTTATGGGATACAAGTCAGAATTTGGTGCATAAGTGACTTAGGAACAAATGAAGTTTTGGGCCTCCAATTGAACCTCAATCTTTCTGTATCATTTATGTCATTAACTATTTTATTACAGTTAATAGTTGCCTATGCATCTGTCTCTTTTCCAGCTGCAACCAGATTGACATCTCTATAATAATTATTTTATTATATCCCTCACTTCCAGCTGCCTTCTGCTGGTATAAGGGCTGTTTCATAATAGTGATAATTTATGGAATGTCATCTACATATCAGCTACTGCTCTAACTGCTGTACTAAATTGCTCATTCAATCCTTATATCTAGTCCATGAGATAGACACTCATATTACCTCATGTTAACAGACTAGAAAATAGAGGATCCAAGAAATCAAGGGCTTACCTAAGGTCTTGTTCTCCAACACCACACTACACAGCCTTGTGCACTAGGGAAAGCTTGGAGTACATATGTATTAAATAGAGATTCGAGAGAGAACAATGCTGTAAGAAGCAACAATTATTTAAATTAAGTTTAATAAACACCTATCTTAACATTAAAGATATACTGTACTCTGTATGGCTATCAACAGGATACTTTAAATCTCTCTGAGATATAGTTTTCATGTTTTTTAATTAATTAATTTTAAAATTTTGAATCGATCTCTCACTGTCACACAAGCTGGAGTGCAGTGGCACAATCACTGGAAAATCCCATAAGCGTATTAAGTCTTTTGCCTCCAGAACAGTCCACTGAATAGAGACCTCCATAACTGCTTGCTACTGCTGTTGATTTATTCTGACTTTCTCATTTTGAAATGCGAGTTATCCCAGGAAAATTGAGATAAGCCACCATGAACTTTATTTGATCCTTCAGAAAACCATGCTATTTGGAGAAGAAAGCCACCACAAAGATTCAAACTCATCTGGCAGGCACAGAGAAAATGAAAGTGATTTGTAAATGCTAAAACATCCATTTGGGGGAATGGTATCGAGGGATTCAACAAAGGTCATTTAAGGAGCATCTCTGTTTGTCTTCATGAACATTTCAGAGAAGGACATAAATTGGGTATTAATCATGTACCTTATACAAACTAAATTGGAATAGACAACACAAATAGTAGACAAAGTGGGGAGAAGGGACTATGAACAATGTGATCTTGGAGAAGAAAAGTCACATTAAGCTTAATTTAACTGAAAGCTCAGGGATGTTGAGTATCATTACTCAAAGTATAAGGTACAAAATATCATTTCCCCAACTGTTTTCTGTTTCTTAGTTACTTTACCTTCATTTCCTTTTAGTTATTTCCATCAAGATATCGTCCATGTTAGATCAAAGGCACCTGGCAATAAATCACTTCCCTTGGCATTTTTATGTTCTGATCATACCCATTCAGTTTCCAACTTCCCTGAGCTGGGTCTAGGCATAAAAGGGAGTTGTAAAAGGCAGGCAAGTAGACTCCCTGTAGAAATATCTTGCTTATG
Organism: Tarsius wallacei; assembly: GCA_963574415.1. NCBI lineage: Eukaryota > Metazoa > Chordata > Mammalia > Primates > Tarsiidae > Tarsius > Tarsius wallacei. Next base: position 6,676 of record CAUYQG010296150.1, read on the forward strand.
CTGTGCCCTTCACTCTAGATGTCATTCCCTTCCCTTATATTGACCCAATTGAATGAATTTCATGAAAAATAATGTTCTTCAAAAATAAATAAAAGACACTTTCTCAAAGTTCTCCCTGTCTAGTGATGGAGATTCAAACAAATGCATATCTCTCAGAGTGTTCGTCATCAAAATACATCTATTCATATTAATCATTAGTTGGTGAGGAATAAAAATATGGACGGAAACAAGGAAGATTTTACATATACCTCTGAGCTCATCTTTTCTTTGTCTAGTGCATCAAGCCTGTTTTGTGATCTCTTACGTTCACATTGTCCTCTTTTTCTGAACTATTTTTTTCTTAAGTTATTTTTATCTTCCTCCATCTGATAAATTCTCCATGTTCCCCCTGACAGATAAAAACTTCTTTAGAATTGACTAAAATATCTCTTTATTTTTATTTAAATATTAACCATTGTACTAATAAGTCCCAAAGTAGTTAAAGTTCTCAAAGTATAATACACAAAATCATCAATTTTGGTGCTATTTCTCTGACAGCAAGGTAGAAAAAAATGATAACATTTTCCATTTGTATATCAGGAGGCTGCTTTTCTGACAGGCAGAGTCTTATAGGTGGAGCCCATGCATGCTTCTTCTATGTTTCTACCCACCCCTCCCACTAGGCCACGCCACCCAAGTGCACATGAGCCTCTTTCCTGATGTAAATACAATTGTGCCTGTTTTTTCTCATCTTAACATAGTTCAAAGGCCAGTGCAGATGCTGTTTACTCACTTTATCAGCTCCTATCCCATGGCTTCCTTCCATAGAGTTCTTATACTTTAAAGAACATAATAATTATCAACAGAGCTTACACATAGAGTTTCCTGGGTCCCATGCCCAGAGCTTCTGATTCAGGAAATGGAGGCAGAGATCCTAAAATTCCATTTCTGCCAGTCTGGGTAACGTTAATGCTTCTGGTCTGAGAACCACACCTTGAGTCCCATGAGTGCTTTTGAAGAACAGTATGTAAAATTTGCAGTTGTCGCTACTCAGTCATGCACAAGAAAGATACTACCATGAAAACCCACAGCCCACTCTAGAGCCTTGTTACTCAAAGTGTGGTAACAAACCAGCAGTAGCATCACCTGGGAGTATTTTAGAAAACAGAGTCTCAGGCCTCAGTCCAGACTTGAATCCAATCTACACATTAACAAAATCTCTAAGTGGCTCAAAAAAATTAGTTTGAGACAAACTGCTCTAGCATACAGTAGCCTAAATGTTTGGTGAGTTACATTTATTTCCCCTCTTAGAGAAACTACTTTCAATCTCTTCACTAGGGAGGGCCTGAAACTCTTACCTTTGTTTCAGATTTTAAAAGAAAAGAAAAGAAAAATCCTGAAGTAGAATTTTAACTGCGCTGATTTGAGTCTTATTTATTTTATAAAAGAGAGATTAGCAGGACTGTCCCAACTTAAAAATAATGCCTCAGTCTTGTACTTAGTCATGAATTAGGTTTAATCCTCCAGATTAAAAGTGAGTGCGTTTTTATACATAGTAGAGACATGTAAGCTAAGCAGGACTCTTCATTAGCCATTTGACTCAGGGGTGCTACTCACATTTCCTAGAATGTCCCAGGATTGTGAAAGAAGACATTGATTTCTTCCATCTGATTGTATACTATATACCCAGAACAGTCCAGAATTCTCCATGCACCCTACCAGGTATTGTTGAAGATCCTTTTTACATTGGCTGAGACTTACTAAATAAAAATAAATTATTTAAACAATTATGTTATCTTCCTTTATAAAACCCCACTTGTTTCCAATTTATTAGCTCCTCGATCCTGCTATTTTAATGTGCCATTCAATGGAATGCAGAACACTTAGCTTTAAGGAAAACGGGGGGAACAATTTATGCATTTTTTCCCTTTTATAGACTCATTTATTCAGCAATTTATGGCCAAATTTCCGTTCTTTCAAAAAAAAAAAAAAAAAGAAAGAAAGAAAGAAAACTGATAAAGAGCAAATCCTAAAAATTCTGTGAAAGTTTAAGACAATCACTTGAAATGTCAGAAATGCCAAACGTTTGCAGGTACATTTAAAAACTTAGAAGTCTTTTATTTACCCAGAGTAATTACTCTGGAAATTCAGTAAAGTTCAACATTTTAGTGGAAAGCTACCAAGACTCAGAACTTCATAATGTGACAATTTATCCAAAGAATGATATTTGATCAAAAAGATCTTATTTGGAAATATTCACTGCTACTTTTTATGTTAGTATTTATCATAGTTAAGTATGATGTAAAAATTGTGTGTAGTTTGATATTTAGGTTTTTATTTTGGCAAAAATAATAATATTTTTGCCTTCATTTGGCAACCCAAAATTTAATGTTTTAAGTAAATTTTGTACATGTTAATTTATCTTTGAATTTAGCGCATTTTCAGAATCTCCAGGACACTCACAAAAAGCTTTAGACCTCGTCTCTATTCTCAAGGGCTAACTAGTGATGGAGAAAAAGGAAAACTGTAAAAGCAAATACTATAGGTACTGTTAAAATTAAAAAACTGGAGAGTCTTCTGTAGTTAGATTAAAAAGCAATAATTTTCCAATTATTATATATACAACATTATCTTTGGGATCATTGCTATTTAAATGCATGTCTGGGCTGTTCACGTGTCTCAAGAATATAGTAAATGCAACAAATTTTCCAGCAAAAACAAAGCCAGCCCATGTTGAGATAGATAACTGGGGACAGACTCCAAGAGCTAGTAACAGTTTCTATTGTTTAAACACATCTCTACATTACGGAGAATTAACAGAAAATGGATGTTGGTAATAAAAATGACAAATGTTACATAATTGGTGTTGTTTTTATATCTGTTTAAGCTTGCTTAAACTAGTGTGAAACACCTTTTTTTTTTCTTCTTTGACCGTGTGCCTCTGAAGGAATCTAATGGATTTTAATAAAACATAGGGTGATAAAATTACTGAATATATGGGTTCAGCTGCTGTGCATGTCTTCCCATTGTAGGGCATATTAACCTATAAGTGTATATTCTGCCCATTTGTTATGAGACATACTGAGTTAATATTGCATCAATAATTCAAGGAATAATTTAGCTGCATAATTGTATTTTATTGCATTAATGCTTTCAGCTACTTTGGTCTAAAGTGTATTTATTGCAATGTAACAATGTGATGGGGTTCTTTTTTTACACAAAGTTTTGTAATTATTATCAAGTATGTTTAAATTACCAGAAATATAGCAAATATAAAGAAAAAAGAGCCCCCTAGAAAAAAATTTTTAGACCTTATGGTGGATTTAAATGAATAAATAAATAAAGTGTTTTTTTCGCCTTCCTATATAACTTAGATACCTTTCTGCTTGAAATACTCGGATATCCCTATGTCTGGCTATATTTAATGCTGAGTCTCTGCCACCAGAGTAGTAACCTCACCAGCCAAGAGCAAATTTGACATCACTGCCATAACAATAATTAAATAGGTCAGAGATTCGTGGCTTTCAAAGCACTTTTGAATCCATTGTCTCTTTGACTCGTTGAGATAATCATATGCCTCTGATCGTATGGTTCATTCTATTTTAGAGATGAGAAATGTGAAGTTCTCACAGATCTGTTCTTGCTCCAGATTATAAACTAGAAACTAGGGGAGTCAGAGTTTAAGATCTTCTGGCTTCATATCTTTGCATTTTTATATTTGTACCTTGTTCAATTTGGCTCTATTTATAGGATATGTTTAGCTTTGGGGTTTCTACAAATATTTGATACAGGTACTGTGAAAATCCAATAGGAATATTTTCATCTTATAAAGGAAAAGTGAGTTTCTGGAATTTTTCCCTAAACCACTTCAGTGTAGTTCTCTATTGTTTCATGACAAGCCCAGGTACTCTTTTTCTTGTTGGTGACAATATAGCTCCATATAGGGAAAAATGTCTTGTCCAAAACCTCTTCACTAGACCGAAGTATCTATTTGACAAGGGTGGATATGAGTACCATATTTATGGAACTTGGTATTAATGTCTTCTCCATTCGGTGTTGCCTTTTCTTTTTCTTTTGTATTTAAAAAAATTTTTAAATTTATTTTAGTAGAGACGGGGTCTCGCTTTGCTGCATGAGTTGGTCTCAGTCTCCTGGGCTCAAGCCATCTTCCTGCCTTGGCCTCCCAAAGTGTTGGGATTATAGGTGTGAGCCACTGCATCTGTCCTGAAAATGCATTTTTGTTTTTTTAAATTCTTTTAAAATTTATTTTATTTTAAACTGGTAAATTTTAAAATGTACACATTTATGGTATAAAACATGATGTTTCAAAACATGTGTACATTGTGGAATGGCTCAGTTGAGCTAATTAACATATGCATCATATAACATACTTATCAATTTCTCTTTTTTGTTTGTAGTTTAACTAGAGGAATCCCTCAAAATATCAAAGTATTAATTCAACATGAGGCATATATCAAAAGCTTAGCATTTTGTACAGTTGTATAAGTGGTGTGCTTCAACTGACTTGTTTGTTCTAATATTTCTTGGAAAAAAGTCAAATATATATTTAAGATGCCTTTCTAAGAGCTTAAGACATGAATCTCCTATTTAATCTTACTATTAGGTTGCAATAATGTTATTATTTACTCTAACTGGTAACACTATGCATGCCATGTATGAGGCTTGTTTGGGAGGACAGAAAGTGTTAACAAAAAGTGAATTTATGTTAGAACATAAGGTGCATAGTTCCATTTGATTTTTATGCATAACACATCCTTTAATAATTAAAAGTGTAGTGAGTGTACCAGATGTGACTGACAGATACTGTGTTTGAGACACAGTAGTGAACAAAATAAGCATGATCCTTGCCCTAATGAACTTACAGTTTAGCAGTGGATGATTGAATGAACACATTGGTCACTAATCAAATAGCGACCTCATGCATAAAATACAGTTATTCTCCTATTTATTCTAATACCCTCAAGTTCGAATCAAAGAGAGTTTATGCATACCACTACCAGTGTGGCACAAGCATGCTATTGTTCATGTCTCAGGAACTCTTTTCTGCTTTATCATTGTAATGCTTGCCTTAAACCTATGACATGTAAGAAATAGCTCATTTACTTCATATCCTGTTGTTTTAATATTTATCAGTTTAAAAAGACACATTTTTCAAAGTACAAATTTGTTTTCTTTTTTATTGAAATCAATGGTGACTAAATTTTATTTGTCTTCTGAAAGAGAATATATCCATGGGTATATATTTACAGTTGCTAACAAATGTTTTCACGGTTTAAAATAGGGATGTGACTTTTGACTTACAATATATATGTACTGAAATTCATTATATGGAAATATCTATGAAACTAAACTCTTACGCAACAAAGTTCAAGTCTTGGTCATCTTAGTATTTCTGACCTATCAGAGTGCCTAGTAGGTGTTTATTATATATTTAATATATACATTTAGAAGAATATAGCTATAGTATAAAGAAAAAAAAACTAGAAATGAAGTTATTTTTAAATGTTCTCACTTTGGTGATAAACCTTAAAAATGTTACTTTATTTGTGAAAATTGTGTTTTTACCTGTTTGTATATGTAAAATCTAAAATTTTTCTACCATAATACATAACTTAATTTCTACCACATTGCTCACTGCAATTGATGCTGTGGTTTGCTACCTGAATCTCCCCTTTAGAACTGAAGTATTTATTAATGCATTATCTCACCTTCTTAATTGTTGGCTTCCTGGGGCGTTGGTTGCTAAAGTCTTATATCTGAGTCCTTCACCAAAAATTGCCCTCAGATGAAGTGAGTTATCTCCACTAAGGTTATCTCCTTTTTGGGGAAACCCACATCCAAAAACTGCTTCATAAGGGAAATGCAAAAAAAGTCTGATCTCCTTGCCTAATTCAACATAACTTTGCAGAGCTATTCCAGCTCAGGAAACCCCTCCAAGATAAGCTGAAGTCTTTGCTGCTACTATATCACAATTCAACTTCTTACACTGCCCATACCTGCTTCTGTGACTCCCATTCAGGTATTATGCTCCCAAGCACTCCCTAATAAACCTCCTTCACACACATGTTTTCTTAATAATCTGTTTCTTGAGACATGAAACAGAATGACTTGTACTTCATATAGTTCTAGGAATCAGGCTTTAAAATGGAATTTTCGAGTTGGTCACACTCTACTTGACAGTGATATGATAGATGGAGTACCTATAGCCATTGGCATTTTAAAAACTTTTTGGTGATGAACTGGGACAGGATGCCATGGAAGGTAATGCGCTAGCTGGGGCAGTAGCTCAGATATTTGAGAGGTTTGCCAGAGTAACAATTATAAGGTCTTTGCAATTTAGTAGCTCTTGCTTGATGCTATAGGTGGATTGGAAAAGATAATGAAAGACTAGAGATTTAAAATCACAAATTAAAGGCAAACTGTGAAAGCCAGAGGGTCTCCTTGACAGCATTTAAAGAGACTCACTCTCATCTCCTGCATCTGGAAGGCAGAAAAAAAAATGAGGATTGGGTCCAGGGCTTAATTATATGGGTCATGGAGCTCCAAAAATGATTAAATTTTCAACCACTGCAAGTCTGGTTTGCCAAGGTCAGGACCTTGACTAGAAAGAAACAAAATTCTGACATTTAGAAAAAGAGCATCTGGATTGAGAAACTTCTAAACTTTGAATCTTCACATTCCACTAATATTCCTGGGTCTGCAGAAATGGCCCACCCCTGTCTGTTAAAGGCTAATGCCCTCTCATTGCTTGAAAATTATGTAGATATCTTACCTTGCAGGACAAGAAGCATCCACTCTACCATCTATGCCTGCCACCCCTACTGACTACCAAACCAATACCTATGTTCACATAACAATATAATATTACTAGAGAGGTGCTGTGTCTACAGGAGAAAAATGATTACCTACCTAAGGAGCCCAAAAATCTAGCCAGCATATGCCAGCGGGAGCCAGCAGATTATATAGATTCTGAGGTTACTATACCCAGGGAGAGGATGAAACATTAATTTTGCTATGTAATAGCTTACCTATCAATACTTATTTATATAGGAGTGCCCTTCCATTATATACTTAACACATTAACATTATATACTTAATATATATACTTAACACTCTGATGAGGACCCTGGGAGATAGTCATATATCTAAGAAGCTAAGAATCTCTCGGAAACATAAAGAAAGGCTATGTAGAGTAGAAATGTCATAACTGCGAAAGAAGATGATGAAGAAAAAAAATGATTAAATGGCTCAGAGATATGGGAATGCTATTGTGAATAGAATATGAGAGACCTGAAGATAGCAAAGAAGGACCTATAGAACAATCCTTTTCCAAAGCAATGAGGAGTGTCTTAGGTGAAAGAGAATCAGCATTACTGAGAAACTCATTAGTTACTTTCCTCCTTAAACCAAGGCTAATGATGGGAAATTCCATCCCAGACCTGGACTTCCTGATAGTAATCGGGATAATAGAATTCCCAAATAACAGAGGTCAGGTGATGAGCCTAAGTAGTCAATAGTAAGTGGGTGCATTTATCTCAGGTTATACTTATGGCTGTATGTATGTTGGATGAGGGATTTTCTCTTATGACCAGATGATAGAGAAAGAAACAATTAAGGTTTTTCATGGATAGGACATCTCAGTGTGTGAGTGCAAAAGAAAAATGAACTGCTGCTTTACTCAGACCCAGTCAAGAGTAACGCTGAAACATAGCAATCAGTGTCTGTAAAAAAAGAGCTACATGTGGTATGCCTGGCTATTCATTTTGTTTGAAAACACCAGTCATCCAAGAAAAAAATATGTATTGAATCTTGAACAGTAAGAAGTGACTTCATTGGTTGTTCAGGAAGAAGAATTATTTTGAGATTTATTTTCTTTAAAAAAAGGAGAAGAATTCTATGGAAGAACCTAAGAAAAATCAACAAGAATTCAGAAGGAGCTATTTTCAGATGGGATGAATTTACTTTATAAAGAGCAGAACCAAGCAGGAAACAAGCAGACTGTAGTTGACACCGTGGTCTGTCATCCAGATAGCTCTTTAAGACCAAGATACTTATTTCCCATTCTTTACAGTTTGTGGCTGGCACTCTAGGAATTGCTCTCTCCCAAGGAGAGATGCCTTTCTCAAATTATTGCCCACTTCCTGGGAGCAGCCTGAATCCAAGGACTAGTCAATGTAGAATATACAAAGATACAGCCTCCTTGCTTTAATTTGGGTTCATTCAGAGGGGCCAACCCAGTTCCCAGTGATTTCAACTGTATCCCTGTTTAACTTCCTCTGTCAGTTTTACTCTACCCTATATTATTTAAAGAGTAGTTTCTAATAATTCTCAAGCACAGAAATCTCAGAGCCTCAGTGTTTATTTCTTGGGAAACTTGACCTAAGAGAGGTGATGAAGATTGAGCCATTTAAAGATTATACCAAGTCCAGTTTTATTTATAGAAAGTAAAATTTAGCACAGTGAAAAAGTGACATGTTTTGGAATCAGATAGACATGGTACCTGGCATTACAGTTATCAAAAAGATTAAGATTTAGCTGAGCAGACACGAAGTTTCAGACTGCAGCCCAGACAACTCCAGCTCAAAGAGGCTTGTACAAGTCTTCCCTCCCACGGTTGTCTTCTCTGATGAGTGCCAGGCTTTGCCCAGTTCTTTCCACTATAAACTCTGTTTTAGGTCTCTAAATATATCATGACTTTATTATCTAAAAAATAAAATACAAGAGAAATGCAGAGTTGTTAATTTTTTTTGGTTTATTTTATTGTTATTTTGTAGTAAGGTGGATTTTGAGGACAAGTAGCAATAATGAGTTTGATTTTAGATGACTTAGTTTAAAAACACTTACTTGCCATTGAGGAACACAAAGAAATAAGTAAAGAACACAAAGAATAAGTAAAGAAATAATGATTAGGATGAAGAGAAATTGAGTAAGAAATAGTCCATAAACTGGAACTGTGTTTTATGTTGGATATTGTTTTTCATACAGAGATTGTGCTTACCTTATGGTAGGCACATAATCAAGCTTATTATATGGTTAACTATAAATGTCATGGGAAAATGAACATTTCAATGGTTTAAAAAATCTTTAAAATCATGTTTTTATATAAAGACTAAATTGGCTTGTTTCATTATATTAAAGTAGAGTAGAAAATATATGCAAAGGTCAAGAGGATGATTTTAAGAAAAGACTTCATGATGTCTCCCACTTATATAATCAACTACTTGTACCAGTTGGGGATTTCTATTAGTAGAAGTAAATCATGGACAAGTTGCAAACCAGCGTGGCACATATGTTAGTTTTATACTACTTCTATGAATTGTAACATCTCATGCCCTGCCTGGAAATTTCAAAATAGTTCTAGTTTTAAGGAGGTTATTGTAGTCATAGATGTCTGTTCTTGTGCCTTGGCTTTGTAATGGAAAATATGATAACCACACAATCAGAAATCAAAAGGGACCTTAGAAATTCTAGTACACTTTCTTCATTGAGTCTTCAAGTTGGATTCAAAATAAATGGATTGTAATGCCCAATACCACATAGTAAATTAATGAGTTTAACCAGACATTAATTTTTAAAATCTCATTTGAAAACTTGTGAGTCTTAGTAGAGAATTATAAAACAAGAACACAAAATAGTACTGGGCTCAAGATACTCTTGTAAAGTATTCTAGCTCCTATAAAAAATGATTTATACAAACAAACGTGTTTAAAAAAAGACAGATTAACAAATTGATGGATGTTGACAGATTTTGGAAAATTGGAAAAGTCTGTTGAAAACTGGCATATAAGTGATTTTGCCGATCAGTTAGACAAGTGCTTCTTAAATGTGAATGTGCATATGAATCACCTGGGATGTATTCAAATCATAGATTCTGATTCCATAGGTTTGGCATAAGGCCAGAGACGCTGCAATTCTAACAAACTTCAAGATAATGCAGATGCTGCTGGCTTATGGCCATATTGAGAAGCAAAGAGTTAAATGGCTTAAGTTTCGTATCAGTGATGAATATTTTTCTCATGCTTTTTTTGCTATGGGTTGCTCAGTGGAAAATATGATTTTTAACAACATTTAAATTATCCCCTTTTCATAGACTAAGAAGATATGTGAAGAAAGTCATATAAAGTCGCATGTAAAGCAAAGAGCCTACAGCTCATGACTTTTTTGTGTTTTAGCCATAAGACCAAAGTACTTCTCGATTCCATGCTGTGTGAATAGTAGGCCAAAGCCATAAATTTCCAAAAATATTTATTTACATGTTATTTACAATTCAAATTGTGCCGGGCTCGGTGGCTCAGCCTGTAATCCCACGCTTTGGGAGGCTGAGGTGAGTGGAATGCCTGAGGCCGCGGGTTCGAGACCTGCCTGGGCAACTTGGCGAGACCTCATCTCTACAATAAATAAAAAAACTAGCCGGGTGTGGTAGCGCGTGCCTGTAGTTCCAGCTACTTGGAAGGCTGAGGCGGAAGGATCGTCAAAGCCCAGCAGTTCGAGGCTGCGGTGGCCAGGAGCGGCCACTGCACTCCAGTCTGGGTGACAGAGTGAGACTCCAACTCAAAAAAAATAATAATGATAAAATAAAATAAAATTCAAATTGTATAGTCCTTATTTTTATGTTTGTATCTCCCTCATATTCCAGTTCTCTGACATACATAAGCATACAATTACTTTTGATTGATAAAAACAAACGTGTTTAAAAAAAGACAGATTAACAAATTGATGAATGTTTACAGAATTTGGAAGATTGGAAAAGTCTGTTGAAAACTGGCATATATTTATAGTAATTAATAGGGCAACATTTAATGTTAATTTTATGAGCTAGAAATTGTGATTAATATTGAAGAAGTTATACTAAAATTACATATATAATTTGTCTGCAAGACATTTAAGATGCAGTTAGAAGAAACAGATGAAAATGTATTAAACAGATTGAAAATAATTAAATTATTTGATATAGTATACAAAAAAGTATTAGACTTGGAATTAAAATTCAGGCAAATTCTAACTCTGTACAATTACTAGATGTGATATTTGAGAGTTAGTTTCCTAATTTATTTGGTTCTCTATTTCTTATTGGTTAAATTGTGATGGTAATAACAATATAGTATCATAGAATTATTATAGGTGAATTAGTAAACATATACCTAAATCTAATCCCAAGAGAGAGAGTAATGATTAAGAGTATAGGCTTAGGAAATAGAGTGCCCAGTTTATATTAATAATCTTGGTTCTGCTAATTTACTGTGTGATCTCAGGTGAGATCTTTAACCTCTATGTACTTCATCTTTCTCATTTATTAATAGAAAATAGAAATAATAATAATGGTCACCAAAAGGTAGTAAAAGATTATCTATATATAAGTACACAGATAGATGTTATATACAGATAGATGATAGTGTTTTAAAGTTCTCCAGAGAAACAGAATCAATAGGATCTGTGTGATTCATGATGATGATATAGATGATAGATGGATAGATAAATGATAGATAAAAACAGTATTTAGCATATTATAAGCACCATAAGAGCGTCTGCTATTCTGTGTGTGTGTGTGTGTGTGTGTGTGTGTGTGTGTGTGTGCATGAGGCGATTTATAGGAGTTGCCTCATGGTATTTTAGAGTTCATGGAATCCCACAACATGCCACAATATGGCATCTGCAAGCTGAAGAACGGGGAAAGCTGGTCGTGTAATTTAGTCCGAGTGGAAAGGCCTCAGAACCAGAATGCAGAGATGTTTGAGGGTAGAAGAAGATAGAGATAGGTCTCAGCTCAAGGAGAGATAGCAAATTAACCCTTCCTCCACTGTTGTGTTCTCTCTAGGCCCTTAACAGATTAGATGAGGCCCGCTAACACTGGTGAGGGCAATCTTCTTTACTCAGTCTACTGATTCAAATGCTAATCTCTTTTGGAGACACCCTTGCAGGCACACCCAGAAATGATGTTTTATCAGCCATATAAAACATCATTTTATTGCCATCTTTTAGCTCAGCTAATTGACAGGCAAAATTAGCCATGATGTCAGATGATAGTCATGGATAGATTAGATAGATAGATGATTATAGATAAATGATAAGTAGATAGATAGATAGATAGATAGATAGATAGATAGATAGATAGATAAAAACAGTATTTAGCACATTATAAGCACCATAAGAGTGTTTTCTGTCATGTTTATTATGGTAAGAATTCAATACATATTTGTTACTATCTACTACTGAGTGAAAACAAGAGAAGTTTGGAGAAGAATGAAATCAAAATGGACTGTAGTGAAAGCAAAGACTTTCAGAAACAGAAGGACTTTAATTATCACAAAATCGTGCAGTACATAGAAATATATATATTTAAAACCATAAACCATATAGTCTTGGGTACTGAAGGTACAAAGATAAATAAGATTTTACAATCTAATAAGGGTACAAATATCTACGCAAATATAAGTTATGTGATACTATCAATGCTGTAATAGAGATAAATGTACAAAAGCTAGGACCAGAGAGGAGTGTCACCCTGAGAAACCGGGGACTGACCCACATTAATGTACTTAACAAATATTTACAATCATCTGCTATGATTCACGTGCTATGCTAAATAGGCCCCAGGCAATTCTAAATATAAACAAGGAAGCTTTGTTTCACACAGCATGTATGTTTATAAAGAATAGAATATTAAAGTTGTCTTGAAGAGTGAGTAGAACCCATATAAACATACAGAACCTAATAATGACTTTATATTATTATTACAGGAGGACTTCTAAGGGCTCCCAGTGAAGAAATATGAGGGCTGGAATTAGATGAAAGGTCCATCAACAAATAGTCTTGCAAATATTTCCACAGTACTCCCCTGAGGTCAGAGACCCCCAAAGGAGAAAATTGAGCTGACTTCACCTGGATCATTTAGCACTTTGACACATGTGACAGTTGAACTGATTTCTGCATGGTATTAGAGGGAGAAAGAAGTTTTAATGTCATCTTTTTTCTGGTTGCTACACTTTTTAACAGAAAAAAAATGTTTCTCAATGAAAATGATGTTTATGCAGCTTGTAAATATCGAACATGTATTTTGTATGTTTTGGAATGGATTTAACTGAATTTGTATTGGTGATCCAGAAATGCAAGGTGTCAGAATAAATTGGAGGAGTTTGATCTCAGAGTTTAGTTAGTGTCAAGTTAGTAGAACTAATCTTGGGCCCTCCTACAAACTTTTTCTTCTCAAATGATACTTGAAACAGGCTACAGACCAAGCTACCTGCTGGATGTTGAAGATTTTCCCGCTGTTCTTTCCCACTGAGTCATCAAGAGAGATTTTGATTGATATTACATATGCATCAAGGAAATGTGCTGCAGCAAGGGACCTAATTTATCCTCTGATTTCTGACCAAACAGTGTGATTCACCACTATTTCCAGTGGGAAGTGATTAAAATGGTCTTTAGTCCTAAAGAGCTGTTATGAGATTTACCTGCTTTTTGGAAAAAGTAAGTAGGTACAGACTCTTTAAGAGGAAGATACAGAAAATATACAACCTTGCCTAGGAATCCTACCTCCAGCAGTAATTGAATTTGTATAGAAAAATAAAATTTGGAAACAGTAATGCTGTTTTTCAATCCTGTTTTACCACTTATTAGTTGTGTAAAAGTCCTGTTCACCTCTCTGACCCTCAGTTGCCTCATCACTAAGATGTCAACTTCCTTTCGGAAACAGAGACTCAAGTGAGCAAAATATCTAAATGTATTAATATAGAGGCTGGAATAGAAGGGTGGCTATTACATAGCAGCTTCCCTCCCCACTTCCTTAAAATGTACTCTGCTTAATTGAGTTGCTTATACTTCTCTCTCCAATAAAATATGTTTTGATATACATTTAAACTCTCCTTTCTCTTAAAAAAAGTATCAGAAATTTATTAGGCACGTATTAATTTCTAAGCACTTTGTAAACCACCAGAACTAGAAAGAAAAATATCACTACTTTAAAATTCCCCAGATTATAATTCCTTCAGGGAAGATAATACAGGAGAACAGCACAACTTTCAGAATGCTTTACAAAACATTGTAGATTAGGAAAGGTGTGGCGCATAGTCCCACTTTAAAGATGAGGTAAACCAAACGTTAAAATGTCTTGCTTAAAATAATATGATTGTTTTTGCCAGGTTGATAGTTTAGAGTTAAGTTCCAAACTTAGTCTTTTATTTTTGCTCAGTATCTTGAATGTCTAACTTTCTGCGTATCTTGATTCATTTGTCAATGAACTTAATGTTACAAACCTTTATCTAGGCACGATGATCCCTTAGACTCAACTTTGGTTCCTTTACTCAGAATAAGCTCTGGACTTTTAGGAAATAGGCATCACCAAGACTCATGATTTCCATCTAAATATTAAGTAGAGGTTGGGCGCTGTGGCTTAAGCCTGTAATTCCAGCACTTAGGGAGACTGAGATGAGAGACTTGCCTAAGATCAGGGATTTGAGACCAGCCCGGGCAACTTGGTGAGATCTCATCTCCACAATAAATAAAAAAATAAGCTGGGTGTGGTAGTTCCTGCCTGTAGATCCAGCTACTTGGAAGGCTGAGGCGGAATTGCCAGAGTCCAGCAGGTCGAGGCTGCAGTAGCCATGAGCGTGCCACTGCACTCCAACTTGGGTGACAGAGTGAGAATCTGACTCAAAAAAATAAAAAATTTAAACAAACAAACAAACAAATAAATATTAAGTAGACTGTGTATATACCCTTGCTCTATTTTACCAAGATGGTAATTTACAGTTAACTGGGTTGTGCATTAATAGGCAAGAGAGGCAGGACTGATATTACAACAACTGGTTTAACAGAAAAAAATTTTTTTTAATATATGACCATAAATCAGGGAAGATTATTTTGTTAAATTGAACCTACTTATAGGAACAAAAGCACGGAGTTATCTACAATTCGAAATATTTGAAATAATAGTTGTAGGTTACCTATTGATAATCTATTTAATCTGGCAAAAAAAAATAAGAATTCAAGCATAGTTTTTTATACTATGAGACTCATAACACAGGATTTTCTTAGTCATTAATTTCATTAATAATTATTGAACCTTTTGTATGTTTGAGACACTGTTTTAATTGTTGAAGATACCATAGATACGAGGGGGACCCCCCTAAAATGGAACTTATTTATAAAAATTGCGTCTTCATTCTTACATTTTTAAACTTCAGTCACCTTCAAAGTACTCTCTGTTTGATGCAAAATACCTATCTAGATGCTTTTTCCACTGCTCAAAAACAGTTTTGGAACTCATCAATTTGGATTTTTTTTAGTGTTACTGTGTTTTTTTTTCCTCTTCCCCATGGCAAAACGTTTCCCTTGAGGACTCTTTTCACCCAAGGAAACAAAAACAGTCACTTGGGGTGAGATGGGTTGAATAAGGAGGGTGGAGCATGGGCTTATGCCATTTTCAACAACTGTGGTGTGGTGTGTGCAGGTGCGTTGTCATTGTGTCACCTATTTGCGACAAATCAGGGAATGTTTTTTTTCCACAAATTGTGAGGTAACCTTCTCTAAATTTCTAGATAAAAACTTCCGTTGACTACTTATCTGGAGGAACAATTTATGAGTTTTCTACAAGGGGGGACCCGCCCTCCAAAAAATAATTCCGCTTTTTTTTTGTATCCCCCCTCTTCATAGACTTGGTCTCTTTTCTTGAAGAGCTTACTAGTCAATGAAAGATACCAATGAGTAGATGTGCAATAGAGTAAATAAAGTCAGTTATATACTGATTAAGGGAAGGAAAGGATAATATGAGAGTATGCTGTAGGAATAATTGACTGAATTTGTGTAGTCAAGAAAGTTTTTTAGAGAGATTGATGTCTCAGCTGGTGCCTTAAGGATATGGATAAGAAGAATTTTCTTGGGCAAAGGAAAAGGTATGTAGAAAGATATGAAGAAGAAGAAAAAAACTCATAGGGAAGTCAAAGATCTGAAAGAAATTTAGGATAGCTGTGAAGTAATTTAGGAATTACTGTAAAGGTTGATGATGAAGGAGAGAAGTCTTAACCAGATAATGCTAAATTATATTAAAGATATTACACTTTATTCTGAGATAAATTGGTGGGCATTGAGGGGTTATAAATAGAAAATGATATACATATATATTATTTCTATAGTGATATATTATATGGGCTACTCTGTCTAGGAGCTTTGTTTCAGACCTGGTTGGGATAGACAAGAAGTATCTTAGAAGGCTTCTGCAATAATTCAGTCCAGGTCAGGTTCAGGTCTGTGGTAGTGAAGATGTCAGAAAGAAGATGGGTTTTGAGAAAATTATAGAAAATATTCTAGGATAGTCAATAAAACGTTCTGATGGGAGGATGCAGAGGAAGGAGAAAGCTCAGAAATGTGTCCAGATACCTAGTTCGGGAAACTTTGGGGATATACCTGCCACTCACCCTTGTAAATAATCATGAGAGAAGCAGGTTTGCAGGGACTGGTGATGAAGAAAAAGTATGTTCCCTTACATAATCAGACTTAACAATGTCCATGGTAGATCCATTCTGGGCAAAATTGATAAAGAGTTTCCTGCATGGCATAGTCAACTCCTTCCCCTCTGCAGACAATTTTCTGCTGGAGATTAGGCATATTTCTCCTTAGCTTTCTCCCTCATCTAAGGATGAATTTTGGGAGGGGGGAAAAAAAAACTGTTCTTGTCTTACCATCCCTTCTTGCCTTTCTTTCCTTCTAGTCCCCAGTTTATTTTGATAATTATTGCCAATACACTCAGTCAGATTTTCTTCTATTCCCTGACTTATCTGTAACTTTTCATAAAATAATTCTACTCTTTCCCCTAGACACGAACAAAAATGTTTCTAGAAATGAAGGTTACATAATATGCCTTCAAAGATATTTAGGTTTCTAAGGATGGTATAGTACTCACTGTCAGTGTGACATTAGGAAAATGCCAATTTATATAATACTGAATGAAAATCTAAAATAGAAGATTAGTAATGTCATTATGGGGTCCAGCTCTTCCTTGTTTTAAATAATCATGCTACACAAATTGATCACAGAGACATTATGATAAACAAGTTCAGGCCAAAGGATTTGAGCTACTAGGACTGAAACAAAACCATTAACACTGGGATAAAGTCAAATTAAACAAATATGCCATGCCAAATGCATTGAGGGATTGGGAGGTATTTAACAAGGCTTTAGAAAACCATAATTCCACTACTATCTCTAGGTCAGAGAGAAAGTTATCTCATAGCAAAGCAGAAGACATATTTGTTTTCCTGTTTAGAACCTGGCAAAGCAAATTTGTTGGTCAGTGGGTAGATTGGGAGTGTTGTTGCTGACTGAACGGAGGCTTCCAAAGTTTTTCTTGATCTTGAAATACAGAGTCCTAACATAACTATATTGTTCAAGCATAGACATAAAGAGCCTTAGCACCTTGTTCCTCAAAATCGTTGTTTTGTAAAAGCTATTACCCGAGCCAGGAAATGCTTTAGGTATTTGAATTATTTTCAAAATATCTGTAACTCTTCTCAAGGAGTCAAGGCTTTTAATTTGAGATCAAACATCAGCACAATCTAATTACTTAAACTTTACCTGAACTTCAAGACAACTTTGCTTTCCAGTTGTTGTTTATATTTTAGAAAACACCTGCATGTGAGGAGATTGAAAGGGGAATGAGACCAATTAAAGAGGCACAGCGAGAGAAGGCAGAATTTTGAAACATATATGAAGAGTATTAGGCTTCTTTTATACATTATCGAATTAGCTCTTTCCAAAGATGGGTACATGGTGTAAGCACCACTTTACTGATAAAGAACTGACAGTTAAATAAATTTAGTCTCTTTCCAGGTCACATAACTGTTGAGAAAAAGCCCTGGGATTTCCAATCAGTTCTATTTGGCTTCAGAGAAAATGTTTTTTCTCATACTGATAAATACAGAATATAATGCCAAGAAAGAACAATTTATAAAAATGATCTAACACCAAAAAGCCATAGTAATTCATGTATTATGATAAACAATTTATTTTATTTTTCTAATTTAAATAGGATGCTAAAATGGAGCAAAAAGTGGTATTTGTAATCCTATGAATTATTTATTTAAGTCAATACTACTCATAATCTGGGATGTGTCATCCACAGCAACAGCTTATTGTGTTGATAGTTTTGGGGTTTTGTAAATAATGCTTAGCACTCCATTAACCCAGTCTTTTATAAATCTGTACAAATTGATTTTTATATTCAAAGTATTGTTATTGATAAAAATTAGACACCTCAGATATTGTTAGTGTCCCACATGCTGAGTGTGTCCACCAGTCACAGGTATCTCTAATATAAATTATCTCCTCATATTGTCTAATATTGCTGTTCACAATGCAAAATCATAGAGCTTAATTTCATAAGGACACTTTCATTCTTTTATACAAATAAATATCTATTGAATATGTATATGCAGGATAGGAATGATAGGATGAAAGCATGATTATTTTATAAAGCATTCAAATTACATGCATTTTATACAATGGTAGCCACAAGTATGTCAATATAATGTTGTCTACCAATATTTGCAAGATTAGATACCTAGACTCTTCTTTAAAGGGCACTAGCAACAATATGTGTCAAAAGTAACTCTGTGGATATCTTTGTTCATTTCATCTTTTGTTCTTAGTTTGAATCATCTAAAAAACCATCCTAATTTACCTCTCTGCCTCAATCTCTCTAAGACTTCACCAAGCTAACGTTATTTTTACCATGGCACTATAGTGACTTTTCTTTATTATACTCTAATTACATATTCTTATGTTAAAGCTTCTAATATTTTGACTAAAATAGTCCAAGGTCCTTTGCATGTCATTCAGATCCTTTATAATTCAGCTACTACTTATTTACTTTTCATTCTTAAACTGTAAGCAGTAAGTTCTTCAGGCACTTTCTGCTAATTTTATAACAAGTTTTTTCCACACACCAAAAATGCATATGCCTCATTGCTTTTATTCATGGTCTGGCCTTTGCCCAGAAAACTTGTCCTTCATTCAACATTGTCCACTGGGGAAACTTTTGCTCAACCTTCAAGATCAAGTGCAAATGCCATTGCTTTTTTAGTTTTTTTTTTTTCTCCTTAGTTTCCCCCAGATAGATTAAACTGTTCTCTCCTCTTTGTTTCTAAAGCAATGCACATATACTTCTATTATAGCACTTATCACACTGTTAACAAAAAGCTATAATGCATGTCATTTCGCCCCAGTAAATCATGAGCTCATTTGTCTTTGTCCCATTCATCTTTGTATTTTTATAGTCTAACACAATTTTTAGTCCAGAGTAGATACATAATAAATGTTTGCTGAAGTACTAAATTAAATTTTGATACATTGCATTTTTCTTAAGGCTCCCATATGACTGTAGTCTCCTATTTTTGTCCTAAGCATATAATATATATAGCATAGGGAGCAGGTAGTTATTCTCGTAGTAAATATTTCAATGTCCAGTTATTATCATAACATTTTGCTAGCTTTTACAAACTGGATTCTTCCTTTTGCTGTCTAAGTTCCTCTGATTTTTGTTCTAATCTTTGGTCTGTTTGTACCCACTTCTGTAACTGGCATATTCCATCAACATTTTGCCTTTACCACCATTACTGTGATTCTCTGAGTAATGGCTTTATGTCTTTTCTCCTTAAACCATTTTCTCAGGCTTTTAAAATTTTGGATAAAACCTAATTCATACTCCACTTTAAGTCATTGAGTGAAAGGCTTTAATTAATTGATGAAACATGCATTCTCTATGAATTCACTAAGACATGCATGGTACTAAGCAATGTAACATGGGGGGAAAATGTGTTACTTATGGTTCAAACTTCAAGGACTTTATTGCTTTGCTGAAGACCT
This sequence comes from Tarsius wallacei, assembly GCA_963574415.1. Taxonomy (NCBI): domain Eukaryota; kingdom Metazoa; phylum Chordata; class Mammalia; order Primates; family Tarsiidae; genus Tarsius; species Tarsius wallacei. The sequence goes on from CAUYQG010296150.1 coordinate 26,533, forward strand.
AACTTCTGTTTGTAAATAACTAAAATAAATATTTAAATGTTAGGCCATTGATAATAATCATTTTTCTGTGAATTTTTTGGTGATTCTAAGAAAGTGATTTTATAAGGCAGTCTGTTTTCCCAGGGATGAAACCGCAAACCAACTGGGAGATTTGTGGTAGAGATCATGTTTTAGTTAATATTCAGGATTTTAGGCTGCAATCTGAGATGCTGAAAAAAAGGAAGTGAGGGCAAGTGCTAATGTGCTTGTATCTAGATGAAGCCACATCCTTAATTTATGGCCTCTCTGTGTGTATATGTCTGCACCTAAAGGCCCTGTCTGAACGTGCCTCATAACTTAGTTCTAATTATTAACTTACTAGGATTAAGGAATGAGTCTTCATTTGAACAACAGGCACAGTCGTTGGGATTCTCTAAGATTTAGTGGGTACCTTTTCATGTTTACTCCTTTGTTAAAACATGTGGGCCATGATTTATTTCCTCTTTGTAGTCTAGGCAACTACTCATCATATTGTAAGACTTAGCCAAGAAAAAGCATCTTCATAGAAGTAATCCATGAATCCCCACATTGATGCAAATGCCTTGTCCTGTTGTTGTGTTATTTATTTTATGCTTACATCCATGGTAGAGCTGATCACACTGAGCTTTCCATATTATTTTATATGTTTTTCTTTTCCACTAGAATGTTATAGACTTCATTGTCTCCTTTCTCTATCTTTTATTATCTGTCAATTCCTTCCTTTTTATTTTTTTCTTGATTTCCTCTCTTTATTCATTACATATTCCTTAAGCACCAATGAAGTAGGCACTCAGGACCAAAGAGTGTGGAGGTGGAAGTTGAATAGTTTTGAGTGAGTCTCCAGTATATAAATGTCAGGGTGAATTTATAGAAAAGATTTTATAAGAATAAAGTAAAATAATGTATTAAAAATTCAAAACGTGTTGACATGTTTTCTGCTCAATAAATTATAGCTATTATTGAATTTCTAAGCTTATTTCATTCATTTAAAAAATGAAAATTTTCTAGCCATAGAGTTGTTGGAAAGTTTACATGAGATATATTTAAATTGAGCAGCAAGTTTCTGTTACACAGTAGCTGCGTAACACATGATAGCACTTCATATTCTAAGTTGGTCCTTGAGTTAGTAGAATTGAGATGAAAAAGTCAGAGGGGGACTTATTGATACAGATCCTCTGGTCATTGGCCCTATTGGATGAAGCAGGAATTATTTATTTTAAAGTCTCATCTCTGAAAATGAGTTGAAGATTTTATTAAAAAGAGACTTGCTAAGAATCAAAATTAGACCCTGTTAAGCTCAGAAATCTTGCTGTGTGCTAAGACTTTCTGGCAAGAATTTTAACTATTTGGTGCCAAAATGTTTGCACCGGTAGCACCTGTGTTGCTGAAAAACACTGTTAGCACAAAGGTTGATGATGACAGGAAAAGTAGAGAGATCTTAATATGCATTTATTTATTCCATGAAAGGTGCTAGAGAATGAGAATCAAATAATTTTAGTATTTTATACAATCAGATTGTTGGGTACATTGTTTTTGTTTGATTTACTTTTTTATATACTTGCTCACTTTTTTTCTATTCCTTAGGACATCTGTCATCTATCCTGCCAGTCCTGCCCAAACCTCTCTCTTTTTTAAGTACCCTTTCAGAATAAAGATGCTTTTTGCACTATACTCCATGTCTATAGCCTGAAGGAGTAACTGCAGTGGAAATACCTGTGAAGCTGACAATAGCCTGAATGCGAGGCTCTCCTGAGCAGGACATACAACGGTCTCTTCAATCTTATAGAAACCTATCTTTCCAGACTCATGCTGTTGTTCCGCCTGTAACCTCTGCTGTCCTTGTGCAGTCTAATCACTATTACCTTATAACAACCCTTATTATCTTCATGATGGCACATGTTTTGTTGTTGGTTGTTTCCTTTTGTAGTGCATTATCCTTCACCTGTTCCTAATTATTTTTTTATAAAATTAATGAGGCTTAATTGCTAAGAGGGTTAACCTTGGAATCAAAACTAATTAGTTTTAAAGATTATTATTTTGTGACCTAGTAAAATTAATATAACATATACTAATGCTAAAAATATATTACTGATAAACTCTATTTAGTGAGTGCTTATTATCTTCTAAGCTCAGAAACAAGATACTTACGGTCAACCCATATACAGTTAATAAGTGCTCAGTATGTTCCTTGCATTGCTACAGATGTTGAAAATATAGATCATGTTCCTCCCCACACAAAGCTCACAAATAACACATTCTCTCATAATGTATGGAAAGGGCTTACCCAATGGTTGGTGCCTAGAAAGTGCTCAGTAAGTTAGAAATATCTATTGTATTTTTAGTGTTCATTAAAATTAATCCAAATAATATTTCTTTAGTAAGGGCTTTCTGTACTTTCTTAAGGCAGAATTGACATCTTCATTTTACATATATAGCCCCTTAAACCTGCTAAATAAGATCAGATACTGTTAGTTTTTTTGTCTGCCCCTCCTGAGATAATTGGAGACTCTCAAGATGATCTCAAACTCAGCACCACTGACATTGGGGATAAATAATTATTCATTGTGAGAGCCTATCCTGGGCACTAGAAGATGTTTAGCAATATCCCTAATTCTACTCAATAGAAGTCATTAGCATCTTTTCAGTTGTGACAACGTTGTTTCCAGACATTGCTAAATGGTTAAATGTCCTCTAAAGATGAAAATCAACCTTAGTTGAGAAGTACTGTGATTCTTGACTTAGAAACATGACAGTCTCAATTAGGCGATGTTGAAATAAGGAACAAAGAAAAAAACAACAAAAGTAGAAAGCAAGGGAGAAAAAAGTCAAAAGAAAGTGAAAGGAAGGAGGTAAAAAGGGAGGCAGGGAAGGAAAGAGAGAAAGAAAGAAAGCTAACATGCATTAAATCACTAAAATGTATTGAACTAACCTCTGTAATCCTCAACATATTGAATAAGAATGGAAGTCTTACTATCAAGGCTTTAGAGATGAGAAACTTGCTGTACAAAGATACCAAATAGTAAACCAAAACCTTGAGAGTAGCAAGTGAGGGAACCAGTATTTGAACTCAGGTGGCCTGATTCCAGAGGCTATGCTTTTAAATAGAGGAGGAGAGGGAAGCAGAGAGGTACTAAAAAGATGGGAGGAGAAGATGGGGAGAGAGACAGAAAGAAAGAGAAATGAGGGTAGGGAGCAAAGAGAAGGGAAGGTTTAAGAAAATGGAAGGACAAAATCAATGATTTCCAAGGTACAAAGATACAGCAGAAGATAGAACCTCTGGTAGGGATAGTGGCACATGGAATATAGTCTCAAGACTATATGAGAACTGGCTCTGGATCCTTAGTATTTGAAGGCAACACACAGAACATACTTTAGACATGGACAAGATCAGTCCTTGGCCTGGGCATATGAACTTCTTCCCAGCATATATTTCTTCATGTAGTGATGATCACATGAAGTCGAGAAGTATGCCTATGTGGAAATCATGAATGTCCCTTTGAGATGTATCCTCTGGAAATTTGGGACTCTAGAAAACAACGTCTAAATATCTCTGAGATTTTTTTCATGGACTCCCCATAAAAGTTGGAGACACCTTAGGTCCAAGTTACAACAAGGATGGAGCTCGTACTTGTGGGCAGGGTGCCCCAAGACTTTACTCAGTTTGGGATGAGTCAGAGGCAGGAGAGAAGGGTGGAGCTGCAGATTCAAGAATGAAGAAACAGGATCTCTTCTCAGTACCACATTCAGCTCAGAAATCCAAATGCAATAGTTCTATATTCATTTGGCTTTTCCGGTTAGAAGGTAGAACACCTTTAACCATTTCATAGTTTGATTTACAACTTTTAATTATTTAGATATATGTTACATGGGCTTCCATTTGTAGCTTTTCACAGAGAAAGATTGAGTAAATGTTAAAGAAGAGGACAGAGAAGGACTCTCACATAATGGGTGTCCAAGTTCAGTAGGCAGCTTCAATTTTTTTCTTAAATGATCAGATTCTCTCTTCAACATCGGGTGTTGTTGAATGTGACAAATGATTGATTTATTAGAAAACATGCTAACTTCAGAAGCAGATAGAAAGGCTATATTTGGTTTCTTTTTTCTAATTCCATGTCTTTGATCAGGTTATGTATTTATTTGACCCTTAACTTTCTTGTCTCTGAATTATATATAGTAATAATTGCTTCTCAGCAGCTTTGAACTAGAGATCATGCCCAGAGTGTGCCCGTCACAGAGCAAGCTACATCATAGATGGTCAGGAAATGGCAGATGTGTCTGCTGGTTCCCATACCTCTTTACAATTAACTCCATAGCTTTGATTGTATCAGATTCCTTTTCCAGAAGCACTCAGAACACTGAGAAAAACTGAGTTTAATATGAATAAATATTAATAAAGGTGTATGTGATTGTATCAGATAATTTTCTGTTCAGAAAGAGAAGAGAATTATATGCCAAAAAGTATCAGCTAATTCTGAAGGTGAAGAAGACATCAAAAGTGAAGACTTGCAGTATAGAAATTGCTTTACAATTTGTACCTAAACCTCCCTTTACAAGACATCTTAGTCTGTTCGAGCTCCTATAATACAAATACCATAGACTAGGTAACTTAGGAACAAGAATTTACTTCTCACAGTTCTGAAGACTGAGAATTTCCACATCAGGGTTCAGGCAGATCCATTGTCTGGTGAGGGCATCAGTCTTGCTTTATATATGGTTATCTTCCCATTGTTTTTTCACATGACAGAAAGCAAAGAGAGAGAGAAAGTAAGTTCTCTCTTGCCTTTTTATATGAACACTCATTACCTCTCAAGACCCCTCCACCTAATATTGGGGGTTAGAATTTTAGCATATGAATTTGAGGGGAGATAAACATTCAGTTTATCAGTATTCATCATTTCTGTTTATCCTCACTACCACCCAATAAGAAGCAGTTTTGAAATACACAATCTGTGGTAGAAAAGAATGTTATTCTAGGTCTACTGAATTCAAAACACATGCTTTTTCCATAATTCCATAATATTATGCTTTAATAGTAGTCATGCATATATTGTTATGACATTTTTTCTTTGAAAACCTTGTATAAGCTGAGAAAAGGTGACAGGGAAAAGCAGAGGGAGAGGAAGGGGTAGGAGAGAGAGAGAGAAATAAATAATTGAGATTATCTATGTGAATTTATAAAATCAAGTACAATTAGATCAAATAGGATTTGAACATAAGTCCCTGCCATGGTCCTGCCACTATAAGACAAGGGTCATCCATGCAAACATTCTATTTCACTGCAAAATCAAATGTTACACAGTTAATTAACATAGATTTTTATTTCACATCATTGACCTCTATTCCCTAAAAGCAGCAGAGAAAATAGGTCTTGACCATTCCTGATAGCTGGAGACCAAGCTAGTTAAGATGGATACCTTGATAGTTTGCATTAATAAGGGTAAAATTATACAAGGCATAAAAAAGAAAAGTGCAGAGCAGCTTTCTGTATTTAAATGAATTGTTTTGTGATGCAGATTAGCACACTCTGCACTAATGAAGTGAATTCTTTAATTGCTTGAGTCATTTCTGGTTATCATTAAACCATAGCAACCCCATGAAAAGATTTTACAACTAACGATGGTGAACAAAACAAGGTGATGAATAAAACAAATCCATTATAAGTTTACCAAATTGATGCAATTTAGCTTTTGAAAAGTAAACTTGTTGTTAGGTTTTCAGAGTCCAATATTGTAAAATGAAAATAAAGGTAATAATCTTGGTCTCTGAAGAAATGACTAACAAGTAATTCTCTGAATTACACTGTAGGCAATTACTAGCAAAATACTTTGTATCATCCTTTTTAAAAAAATAAATTAATGACTTCCATAGATGTGTAAGGCAGTAAGACATGCACTTCAAATACAACCCCAAAACTATGAAGATTCTACTTTCAAAAAAGCAAAATCTAATAGGGAATAGATATGGAAGCCAACCATTGTATCTGTTGACAATTGTTGTGGTGAAGGTGGAGTACATTTGAAAAGGAGTGAGTTCATTGGAGAAGGTATATCTATTTTCACCTAGAAATGAAGGTTACACATTGCAGGTAGTTTTTACTGTCAACCATAAACTATAGGCATACCTCTTTTACTGTGCCTTGTTTTATTGCACTTTTTGTAAATTAAAGATTTGTGGCAACCTTGCATCAAGAAAATCTATCAGTGCCATTTTTCCAAAAGCATGTTCTCACTTTGTGTCACTTCTAGCAGTATGAAAGGAAAAGGAACCATTCAGAAATGTATGTGTTAAAAAAGAAGCAAAATCTATAATCAATAATCTAGGTTTTTACCCTGAGGAAACTAAAAAAAGAAGAGTTAATTGAATAAAAAGCAAGTAGAGAAAATAAATAAAAATTAGATCAGAAATCAATACAACTTAGCACAAGACATCAATAGAGAAAAATCAACAAAACCAAAAGCTGGTTCCTGGAAAAGATTAATAAAATGACAAATCAAAATTATGATACAAATTTGGATGCCAGAAAAACTAGGAAAAAAAGATTTGGGGCACAGATTACTAAAGTCAAAAATAAAATAGGGAATATCACTGCAGATCCTACTGACATTAAAAGGATAATAGTGGAGTAGTATAAATAACTCTTTCCCTACAAAATTGATAAACTAGATAAAGCAGACCAATTCCTTGAAAGACATAATCAACCAAAATTTGCACAAGAAAAAACAGAAAATCTGAATAAATTTATATTCACTAAATAAGCTAAACCAATACTCAATAATCTTCTAAAACAGAAGCAATAGACCCAGATGGGTTCACTGGTGACTACTACCAAACAATTAAGAAAGAAATTACACCATTTCTCTACAATCTCTTTCAGGGGCTAAATGCAGAAAAAATATTCCCTAAGTAACTCATTCTATAAGGCGAGAATTGCCATAGAAAAAGACATTGCAAGAAAAGTAAACTGCAGGTCAATATCTCTCATGAATATAGATAAAATATTGTCAACAAAATATTAGCAAAACAAATCCAAGAGTGTATTAAAAAAATTACACACTATGACTAAGAGAGATTGGTACTCCCAGTTATGCAAGGCTGGTACAACATTTGAAAATCAATTAATATAATTTATCATATAATTCATTAATATTAACAGGCTAAAAAAGAAAAAAAAATGCATGATCATGTCAACAAATGCAGAAAAAGTATTTGAAAAAGTCCAAAACTTGTTCATAATAAAAACTCTCAGGACATTAGAAATAGAGGGGGAGCTTCTTCAATTCGATGAAGAATTCCTCCCAAAATCTACAGCTAGCACCATAATTAATAGTGAGAAATTAAAAGCTTTTCCACTCAGGAACAAGGCAAGGATGTCCCCTCTAATCAATCTTTTTGAACATTTTCCTGGAAGTCTCAGCTAATGCCATAAGATAAGCAAAGAAATTAAGAGGTATACCAACTTGGAAGGAAGAAAAAAACAAACCATGTTTGTTCATGGATGGCGTGATTGTCTATGTAAAAAAGTCAAAGTAATTGACAAAAAAATTGGAACTTTAGTAAGTGATTATAGCAAGGTTGCAGGATACAAGGTTAACAAGCAAAAGTTCATTGCTTTTCTAGATACCAGCAATGTACAAGTGAAATTTAAAATGTAACACACAATAATATTTACATTGTCACCATAAAAATAAGGGGCTTAGGCATAAATGTAGCAAAATAAGCACAAGATTGAAATAAATATAGATAAATAACTAGGCCAGGTGAGTGGCATGAACCTGTAACCCTGGCTACTTGGTAGGATGAGGTAGGAAGATTGCTTATGCCCAGAAGTTCAAGATCAACCTGGACAGCATAGCAATACTCTTCCTCTAACAACAACAATTTAAAGATGACAACTCATATTCAAACCTCATTTTTAAAAATAATTAAGTATATGTAGAGATATTCCATGTTTATAGGTAGGAAGGCTCAATATCATCAAGATGTCAGTTCTTTTAAACTTTATCTATAGATTCATTGCAATTCTAATAAAAAAAATTCAGGAAGCCATTTTAAAGTTTATAAGACAAAGCAAAAGATCCAGAATAAATCTTTACAATACAAATTAAAAGAGGAAATTAAACTTGGAAGACTGACACTACCCAACTCCAAGACCTATACTAATTTTACCTCAATCAAGAGACAGTGGTATTGGTGACATAATAGACAGTTAAATCAATAAAACATAAAATCAAACCCCAAAATAGACCTATATGTTTAAATGATCTTCAAAAAAAAACAAAGATAATTCAATGAAGCAAAGATGTTCCTTTCAACAAACAGTATTGGAACAACTGGACATTCACATGTAAAAATTATGAACCTGGACATAGACCTTATACCTTACTCAAATATTAACTCAAAATAGACTATAGACCTAAATGTAAAACACAAAACTATAAAACTCCTAGAAGATAAGATAGGAGAGAGCTTAGAAGACCTTAGGTATGGTGATTATTTTTTTTTTTTGATTCAACAAAAAACATGATTCATGAAAGAAATAGATAAACTTGGCTTCATTAAAACTCTGCTCTGTTAAAGACATGTCAAGAGAATTACAGTACAAGACACAAACCAGAAGAAAATATTTGTAAAAGATACATTTGTTAAAAGACTATTCTCCAAAATATGCCAATAACTTTTAAAACTCAACAGAAAGAAAACAAACAGTCCAATTAAAAAAAAAACGCAAAGACATTAACACCATAGAAGACAAATAAAACAAATGACGAATAAACATATGAAAAGATGCTCTACATCATGTGTCATTAGAGAAGTGAAAATTAAAACTACAATGAGATATCACTATGTATCTGTCAGAATGCCATTAGTCTAGAACACTGACAACATCAAATGCTGGTGAGGATATGGAGCAGCAGGAGTTCTCATTCATTGCTGTTGGGAATGCAAAATGAGGCAGCCACTTTGGAATATGGCTTGATGGTTTCTTATATAAATAACTATAATGTTACATTTAGTCCAGTAGTCATGCTTCTTGGTAATTACCCAAAGGAGTTGAAAACCTAATGTCATATGGATGCTTATAATCGCTTTAGGGGTTCATAATTGTCAGAACTTGGAAACAACTAAGTGGTCCTTCAGTAGGTGAATGGATACATAAACTCTCTTTTGTTTTTGTTTATTTCAAAAGCTTTAGAAGGTACAAATAGTTTTAGTTTGGACTTGAAGTGTACCCACCACACCCACCTGTACGCACTGTATCCACTGGTAATTTTTCAACTCTCTACCTCTTACTCCTCTTCCTCTTCTGAGGCTTCAGTGTTCATTATACCATTCTATTTGTCTTTGCATATCTTTAGTTTAGCTGCCACTTATAAGTGAGAGCATGTTGTGTTTGATTTTCTGTTCCTGAGTTAGTTTACTTGGAATGATGTTCTCCAATTTCATACAAGTTGCTGCAAAAAACAGTATTGTATTATTTTTGATAGCTAAATAGTACTCAGTGTATATATACCATTTTTCATTAGCCACTGATCGATTGATGAGCATTTAGGATGATTCCACATCTTTGCAATTGTGAATTGTGTTGCAATTACCATGTGAGTACAGGTGTCATTTTTATATATAAACCTCTGTTCCTTTGGGCTGATACCTAGTAGTGGAATTATTGGATCAAATGGTAAATCTTACTTTTAGTTATTTGAGAAATCTCCATGACTATATTCATAGAAGTTGTACTAATTTACTCTCCCACCAACAGTGTATAAGCATTAGCTTTTCCCCACATCTGTGCCAGCATCTATTGTTTTTTTAACTTTTAAATAACGGCCATTCTGACTGGTGCAGTATTGTATCTCATTTTGGGTGTCAGTTGCATTTACCTGATGATCAGTGATGTTAAGCATTTTTTCATGTTTTTTGATCATTTGGACATCCACTTTTGAGGTATATAAGTTCATGACATCTGCCCACTTTTGAAAGGGTTATTTGCATTTTTCTTACTGAATTGTCTGAGTTATTTGTAGATTCTGGATATTAGTCCTTTTGTCAGCTGTGTAGCTTGTGAATATCTTCTCTCATTCTGTAGGTTGTCTATTTGTTCAGTTGATGATGATGATGATAATGTTTACTATTATTATTTTGCTGTGAAGGTTTTTAGCCTAGTTAAGTTCCTCTTATTTATTTATGGTTTTTTGCATTTGCTTTTGAAGTTTTAACCTTAAATTATTTGCCTAGGTCAATATCCAGAAGAGTTTTTTCTAGATTTTCTTCTAGGACTTTTACGACTTCGCTTTGACATTTAAGTCTTTAGTTCATCTTGAGTTAATATTTGTATATTGTGAAAGATAGGAATTTTCATTTTTCTGCATGTAGCTATCCAATTTTCCCAGCAGTATTTATTGAATAGTGTGTTCTTTCCCCACTGTATATTTTTATTTGTTTCCCCAAAGATCAGTTGGTTGTAGATATATGGATTTATTTCTAAATTCTCTATTCTGTTCCATTGGCCCATATATCTGCTCTCATACCAGTATCATGCTGTTTTGGTTAATATGGTCTTCTAGTATAATTTGGAGTCAAGTAATATGATGCTTTCAGCTTTGTTCTTTTTGCTTAGGATTGTTTTGGCTATGTTGACTCTTTGTGTGTGGGAGATTCCATAGGAATTTTATAATTTTTTGTCCAGTTCTGTGAAAAATGACATTGATAGTTTGATAGGGATTGCATTGCATCTGTACATTACTTTGGGTAATATGTTCATTTTAACAATGCTGATTCTTCCAATCCATGTGCATGGAATGTTTCTCCATTTCTCCTCTATAGTTTCTTTCATCCATGCTTAGTAGTTTTCCTTGTAGAGTTATTTTACCTCTTGGTAAAAATATATGTCTAGATATTTTAGCTTTGTGGCCACTATTGTAAATGGAATTGAGTTCTTGATTTGATTCTTAGCTTGATTACTATTGGTGTCGAGCAGTGCTACTGATTTTTGTGTGTGGGTTTTGTGTCCTGAAACTTTACTGAATTTGTGTATCAAGTCCAGAAGTCATTTGGAAGAGTCTTGAGTGTCTTGGTATAAGATCATATTGTTAGCATGCAGAGGTAGTTTGCTTTTTTTTTTTTTCCTGATGAGGGATCCTCTTTATATCTTTATCTTGCCTGATCTCTTTGGTTAGAACTTCCAATACTATTTTGAATAGGAGTGGGGAAAGTGGACATCCTTGTCTTGTTCCAGTTTTGAGAGGAAATGTGTTCAACTTTTGTCTGCTCAGGATGACATTGGCTGTGGGTTTGTCATATATGGCTTTATTATTTTGAGAAATGTGCCTCCTATGTCTAATTTGCTGAGGGCTTTTATCAAGAAGGGATGCTGGATTTTATCAACTGATTATTTTGCCTCTATAGAAATAATCACGTGATTTTTGTTTTTAATTATGTAGTAGATCACATTTATTGATTTGCATATGTTGAACTATCCTTACATTCCTGGGAAAAAATCCACCTGGTTATGGTGTATTATTTTTTATGTGATATTTAATTTGGTTTGCTAATATTTTATTGAGAATTTTTGCATCTATGTTCATAAGGGATATTGGTCTGCAGCTTTTTTTCTTCTTTCTTTCTTTCTTTCTTTCTTTCTTTCTTTCTTTCTTTCTTTCTTTCTTTCTTTCTTTCTTTCTTTCTTTCGTGTCTTTTCCTGCTTTTCCTAGCCTTGGTATCAGAGTGATACTAGTCTCATAGAATGAGTTACTGGGGATTCTCTCCTCTTCAATTTTGTGGAATAGCTTCAGCAAAATTGGTTACAGTTCCCCTTTGAAAGTCTGGTAGAATTCAGTTGTGAGTCCATCTGCTCTTTGACTTTTTTGTTGAGAGTCTTCTAATTACTGTTAAATCTCGCTCCTCCTCATTGGTTTACTCAAGGTTTCTCTTTATTCCTGCTTCTAGGTTGGGGAGGAGGGTTATGTCTCCACTGATTTACTCATTTCCTCTGAATTATCTAGTTTGCATAGAAATGTTCATAATAGTCTCAGCTGATCTTTTGAATTTCCTTTGTAGCAGTTGAATGTGTCCATTTTCATATATAATTTAGCTAATTTGAATCTTCACTATTTCTTAATTAATGTAGATAGTGTTCTATTAATTTTGTTTATCTTTTCAAAGAACCAACATTTTGTTTCATTGGCTCTTTAAAAGAAATTTTAATTTCATTTAGTTTTGCTTTGATTTTCATTATTTATTTTCCTCTGCTAGCTTTCGGATTGGTTTGATTATGTTTTTCTAGTTCCTTGAGGTGTGATGATATGATGTCAATATTCATTCTTTTAGTTATTAGCATAGACCTTAAGTGCTATAAATTTTCCTTGGAGCACAGTTTTGGTTGTGTCTCAGAGTTTTTGACAATTTGTTTCATTGCTGTCATTTGTTTCAAAAAAATTTTTAATCTCCATCTTTATTTTATTGTTGACCTAAAGATAATTCAGGAGCAAGTTTGTTAATTTCTATGTTTGTTTGGTTTGGTTTGCAAGTTCTTGGAATTAATTTCTAGTTCTATACCATTGTGGTCTGAAAAGGCACTTGATATGATTTGTATTTTTTGAATTTACTGAGACTTTATTTATGGCCTATCATATGGTATACCTTCGAAAATGTTCTATGTACTAATGAGAAAAAGTTATATTTTGTAGTTTTGGAGTAGAGTGTTCTATAGGTGTCTGTTAGTTCCATTTGCTCTAAGATTCATTTTAACCCCAATGTTTCTTGATTGACTTTCTGCCATGATTATCTGTCTATTGCTGTCAGTGGAGTGTTAAAATCTCCCACTATTATTGTATTGCTGTTTTATCTCTTATTTTAGGTATAGTAGAATTTGTTTTGTAAAGCTGGGGTCTCTGGTGTTAGCTGCATATATATTAAAACTGCTATATTTTCTTCTTGGAGTGATGCCTTTGTCAATATATAATAACCTTCCTTGTCTTTTTTTAACTGTTATTAACTTAAAGTGTGTTTTATCTGACATGAGAATGGCTACTCCTGCTCATTTTTGGTTTTCATTTGAATGAAATATTTTTCTGCAGCCCTTTACCTTGAGTCTGTAGGAGTCTTTGTGTGTCAACTGGATCTCTTAAAGATATCTGCATTGTGCTTTTTTTATCTATTCTGCCAGTCTATATCATTTTAGTGGGGTTTTGAGACAATTTATGTTCAGAATTTACAATGATACGTAAGGTACTATTCCATTCATCATACGCTTGTTATGTGGTCAATTAATTAAATTAATTAATCTAGTTCTTTATTTTCTCTACTCTGTTGTCTTTCTTTCTCTCTCTCTCTCTCTCTCTCTCTCTCTCTCTCTCTCTCTCTTTCTTTCTTTCTTTCTTTCTTTTGTTGGAATCTCACTTTGTCGCCCAGGCTGGAGTGCAGTGACACACTAACAGCAACCCCAGCATTGACCTGCTGGCCTCCAGAGATCCTTCCACCTCAGCCTTCCATGTAGCAGGAACTATGGGTGTGTGCCATCATGCCTGATTAATTTTTTATTTATTGTAGAGACGAGGTCTCACCAAGTTGCCCATGCTGGTCTTGAACCCGTGGGCTCAGGCAATCCATTCGCCTCGTTCTCTCAAAGTGCTGGGATTACAGGCTGAGCCACCGAGCCCAACCCAGTTTTCTATAAGCTATGTAAGCTTTATAATGTCCAGAGGTTTTCTACTGAAGCTTTCAAACTTTTGTTTCAGCATTCAGGAGTCCTTCAAGTATTTCTTGTAGAGCTGATCTAGTGGTGACCGATTCCCTCAATATTTGTTTGTCTGAGAAAGACTTCATTTCTTCTTCATTTATGAAACTTAGTTTTGTGGAATGCAAAATCTGATATTTTGCTGACTGGTATTCTGTCTGAGGAAATTGAAAATGGGGCCCCAATCTCTTCTGGTTTGTAGGGTTTTTTTCTGAGAAGTCTGCTTTTAGTCTTATAGGTTTACCTTTGTAGATTATTTGACGCTTTTGTCTCACTGCCCTTAAAATGCTTTTCTTCACATTAACTTTTGCATAACTGGATGATTACATGCCTTGGGGATGATATTTTGCAATTAATCCTTTGGGAACTCTTTGGGCTTCTTATATTTGGATGTTCAAATCTCTGGAAAGGCCAAGGAAGTTTTCCTCCATTATTCCCTCAAATAGTTTCTCCAGACATGTTGCTTTCTATTCTTCCTCAGGAGTACTTGTGATTCTTGGGTTTGGACGTTTTACACAATCCCACAGTTTTTGGAGATATTATGTTGTTCTCTTGATTCTTTTTTTTAAATTGTTGTCTGATTGGGTTAAATCAAAAACCTTGTCTTTAATTTCTGAGATCCTATATTTTGCTCTACTGTACTCTTAAAATTCCATTGCATTCTGTACGTCCCTAAATAATTCTTTCATTTCCAGAATTTCAGCTTGTGTGTGTGTGTGCGTGTGTGTGTGTGTGTGTGTCTGTCTGTCTGTCTTTCTCATTGGAGAATTTTTCATTCATGTACTGAAGTTTTTTTTCTTTTAATTTCTTTGTGTTGGTTTTCAATTTTCTCCTGAAGCTTAGTGATCAAATTTATAATCCACCTTTTTTATTCTGTCTGGAATTTCAAATATTTCATTTTGGTTAGGGTTTATTGCAGAATAGTTAGTATGGCCTTTTAGGGAGTTAGAGAACTCTATCTTTTTCATATTGTCAGAATTATTTTTGTGGTTTCTTCTCATTTGGCTAGACTATTTCTTCTTATTTGAGGTTTTCAGGGGCTAACTATAGGCAACGTAAGGTTCCCTTGGCTATATATAACTTTGTTTTAGTGAGTTTTTCAATTATCAGCTAAGGCAGTCCAGTATTGCATACCTACATTGGCTCTTGGGGTCCTAAGTGGCCAGAGTGGCTTGGAAAGTGGTGTTAGGGGAATCTGGAATCTTCCCCAAATCTGTGGTATATCTAATGTGGTGCACTATGCTGTTGACCTCTTGCCAGAAAGTGGTGCTGTGAAAGAAAACCAGTCTCACTGGTAGCTGTAGTATTTCTTCTTGATAGGTGTTGCTCCAGGGAAGTGCCCAGCCAACATAGGTGAAGGGCGGAGCTCTGGAGATTGCCTGAGATTTCTGTCTGTTTTGAGCCTTGGAGGGAACTGTGAGGAGAAAGTAACTCAAACACCCCACAAGTGTGTACTCTTGGCTACACCAGTATGGATTAGGAAGGAGTCCCAGGTCACTGGGGTAACACTGTTGTGTAGGGCAGACACAGTAGAGTTTTTACAGGGAGTGAGAGGTTACTATGACAAGGAGTCCCATTCAATTCCCAGGAAGTTTACAATATGAATGTCAAATGCAGCCGGTCTCAGGGTCTCAGGTATTCTCACAGCAGCACCCCTAGCCAGGATCTGCCACTGAAAATTTTACCCTTGGAGCCCATCCCCTCCCAGGCCAGCGAGAAAGCAACCATGCCATCTGCAAGGGTTGAGTTCCTGGAATGTGGCAGCTGGAGTTGCTCAGGGCTTTTTTTCTTGCACCACTCCATGTGGGTTTCAGCTGGCAATAAGGCAGTTTCCTGTGAGGGGCTGGAGTCCTGCAAGACTCATAAGGAAATCCAAGTCCATTGCAGGAGCACAGAACTCCTGACTTTTCCTCACTCACCTTCTCTACTGTGTCTGGAGGCTGTCAGTTTTCTGTGGTGGTCCAGACAAGAGTCTGGCTACTTCTAGCCCAGGATGATAGATTTTTCTCTTCTTTGCACTATGTAGTTATTGTCACTTCTTTGAAGAGTTGTGGGACCTGCTGTTGCTCCTGTTTCTCTCTGGGTGCTGAGGAAACTCTATCTTGGTTGTACTCTGTAGGAAAAATACACTCCAGCTGCCCCACATGCAGTACTATTCAGCATTAAAAAGATACAGGCTATCAGGTCATGAAAAGAAATGGAGAAACTTTAAATGCATATTGCTAAGTAAAATAATCCAATCTGAAAATGATTCCAAAGATGTGAATTCTGGAAAAGGCAAAATCTTGAAGACAGTGAAAGATCAGTAGCCATGGGTTGGGAGCAGTGGGAGAGGGTTGAATAAGGCAGAGCACAGATTTTTAACACAGTGAAAATAATTTATATAATACTAAAATGGTGGATACATGTCATTATACATTTCCCCAAAACTCATAAACTGTACAACATTAAGTGTGAACCCTAATGTAAACTGTGGACATTAGGATGTGTCAATGTAGATTTTTATCAATTGTGACAAATATCTCACTCTGGTGGGGACGTTGACAATGGGAAAGTCTATGCATGTGTAAAATAGGTTATATATGGGTAATCTCAGTACCCTTCTCTCAAATGGTGAACTTGACTTACAAAATTGTAGAATCTGGCAAGTATAAAATGTGGGTGGCCAAGTTAGCAGATTGATGATTTAAGCAAGAGATGATGCTGCAGTCTTCAGTTTGAAAGCAAGAAACTCAGGCAGAATTTGTATGTGCCATTTGGAGGCATAGAAGTCCTTCTTCTTTAGGAAGTCCTTCGTTCTTTGCTCTTAAAGCCCTCAACCAATTGGATGAGGCCCGCCCACATAATAGAGGAAAATCTGCTTTATTTAAATCTAACAGCTTATAAATGTTAATTGCATCTTAAAAGATGCTTTTACAGCAACATCTAGACTTGTGTTTGACCTAACGGCTCACCACTACAATTTAGCCAAGTTGACACAGGAAAGTTAATTATCACATTAGCTTTAGAACTGCAGCTTTGATTTGAAGTTTACAAAAACTGATTTGCCCTTATGGACAAGTTTATTTTATTAAAATATTTACATTTTATTTCACATTCACTTTTTTATTTCAGTTGCTGTAAACCAGGTAATCTTAATGAGTTTACTCCTATTATTCAAAATTATCTCTGTTTCTTACACGTCTTATCAAGCGTCCCTCTAGAATTGCATTGTTCTTTAATTTTTCACTAATTCTCTATTTTAAAAAAACTGACACTATGAGCAAAAATTTATTTATTTTCTTTAGGCTTGATAGACCTCACTAACTGTCCGAATTTTTAACTTGACATTTGTGTGTGTTTCAAGATGATTTAGTCCACACTTACTGAATTTTATTAAATTGCCAAGCATTATGCTGGTTTTGAAGACACAGAGAAAAAAAGACACTTCCCGGCTCTTAAGGATCTATCTCTTCCTTTCCTGCTGTTAGAGCACAGTACAATGCAGTACAACATCTCAACAACAACAGCAACAACAAAGCATTCAATATGTTGGAAGGATTTTCGATCTGGAGAAAGTCACTCTGTTCTAAACAAAAAGTGGTGACTTGCCGTTCTTTGGTAGGAAACAAAAACAAAAACATACATGTTGCCTTGCCTTGCTACTAAATCGTATTGTCACTGATTTCTTTCAAAGAATCTTATTGCAGAAAGTAGAGTAAACTTTCTTTTACCTCTCTAAAAAACTAGACTTGATTCAGAGAGTTTCATGTATTTAGACTGAAGGGTAGTGAAAAATAAAAACAGCAAGCATTGAAGTGCAAAAGCATCAGTAGCAATTTTACAGTATATCTTTTGTATAGAAAAATAATGTCTTTGGTTATATGATTACTTTTAGCACATGAGAGTTTGAACTGAAAAGCTAAAATGCTTTCGTGCTCCTAGAAGTTTCTACTGAATAATAATTTTGACTCATGAATCATTTATAATTGATGGCAGGGGATGATGACAACTGTCATGTTGACTGTTATTCAAAATTTCTTTAAAATTATGGCGCCTGAAAAATACAAAAGTATCTTTTTGTTATCAATCTCCTTGTCTTATAATAAAGACATAAATTGCTACTGAATTTGAGACTCTCATTTTCTCAGGTTTAAATAATAAATTGGTGATGAGAACAGGGAGCTTATGCCATGATGAAAAGTTAAAACATAGTTATCTCACTCCATATTTTCTAATGGTATAGCTCTCTCACACCTGTGGCCCATTGTTCACACAGAAGACATATCAATTTTACCCAAATTTGATTAGAATCTGAATACTCCCAAGTAGCTAAATGATTTCCTCCCATTATGACAACTAATTTGACATTTATCCTTGTAAGAGTCAAGCAAAGACTCACAATATTTCTTTGGAAAGAAAATATCTTATGAAATTGTGACATGTTTAAAAATGTATTCTTATAAGTAAAACAAATTGTTCTCACAGATTTATGGAATGGTAGAGCATAAGGAAAACTTCAATGAATTCTGTGGTTTTGTATCTACTAAAATGCAAGCCCAGAGAAGCCCAAAGTTTTGGCGAAAGTGTTCAGAGAGCCATTCTATGGCAGAGCAATAACTCAATCTCAATAACTCAGACTCAATAACAGTGCCCTTCTCGTTGCCATCCCTATTCCTCTGAAGGTCTCTTCAAAAACTCTTTAGTGATATCCAGTGCTACAATCCATGGGTCAACTAAAAGTCAAGTTTTGTCATCTTGTCATTATGTTTTTTTCTTTTTTTCTATCATAGCACTTTGCATACTATATAAGTTATCTATTTATATTCATGATTCATTCTGGCAGTTATGATTTAATTCAGAAGACAGGAAAAATAAGTATTCTAAGCAGAAAGAGATTTAATACAGAAAATAAAGGGTACTCACTGGATGAGCTGAGGCAGGAGTAGTCACTGGACCATTGAGTTCAAGGATATACCACACTAACTGGTATTTGTGATTCAGAGGTCAAGAAGATGCTGCAGCCCAACCACCTACTTTTACAACCACCTCTCTAACATGCAAGCTGGTGCCTCAATGCAGGAAATCACAAAATGGCTCTCATCACCAGCAACTTCTAAATACCCAGATCTTGTCACTTTTCTTTTTCTTTTCTTTTTTTTTTTTTTTTGAGTTGGAGTCTCACTCTGTCGCCCAGACTGGAGTGCAGTGACCGCTTCCGGCCGCCGCAGCCTCGACCTGCTGGGCTTAGGCGATCCTTCCGCCTCAGCCTTCCAAGTAGCTGGAACTACAGGCGCGCGCTACCACGCCCGGCTGATTTTTGATTTATTGTAGAGATGAGGTCTTGCCAAGTTG
>CAUYQG010296155.1:0-26709 GCA_963574415.1 Tarsius wallacei
GGCGATCCTTCAGCTATCACGCCCGGCTAATTTTTTGATTTATTGTAGAGATGATGTCTCGCTAAGTTGCCCAGGCTGTTCTCGAACCCTTGGGCTCAGGCAATCCTCTCATCTCGGCCTCCCAAAGTGCTGGGATTACAGACTTGAGCCACCGTTCCTGGCTGTGTTTGCCTTTTTTTTTTTGAGTTGGAGTCCCACTCGATCGCCCAGACTGGAGTGCAGCGGCCGCTCCCAGCCACCGCAGCCTCGACCTGCTGGGCTCCGGCAATCCTTCCACCTCAGCCTTCCAAGGAGCTGGAACTACAGGCGCGCGCTACCAGGCCCGGCTAATTTTTTTGGTTTATTGTAGAGATGAGGTCTCGCCAATTTGCCCAGGCGGGTCTCGAACCCGCGGGCTCAGGCGATCCACTCACCTCGGCCTCCCGAGGCGCGGGATGGCAGGCTGAGCCGCCGAGCCCGGCTTTGCCGGCTTCTCAATGCTTCTGCCGAAACGGCTCCTTTTTTTGTTTCTCTCTCTCTTTCCCCACGGAGTCGGGTCTCACTCCGTCGCCCAGCCTGGAGCGCGGCGGCCGCTCCCGGCCACCGCCGCCTCGCCCTGCCGGCTCCGGCCGTCCTTCCGCCTCAGCCCTCCGAGGTGCCGGGACGACCGGCGTGTGCCCCCGCGCCCGGCTGACTTCTGGGCGGACGGCGGAGAGAGGCGAGGTCTCGCCGAGTTGCCCGGGCTGGCCTCGAACTCTCGCCTCGGCCTCCCCAAGTGCTGGGATGACGGGCGCCAGCCCCCGCGCCCGGCCGGAGACGGAGCAAACTACGAGCCCACGCCCGGCTAGTTTCTTTTTGGATTTATTGCAGAAACGAGGTCTCGCCGAGTGACCGGGCTGGTCTCGAACCCGCGGGCCCAGGCAGTCCGCTCGCCTCGGCCTCCCAAGGTGCTGGGATGACAGGCCGAGCCACCCGAGCCCGGCCTGTAGCTGTCATTTCTGATGAATCCGCCTCTAAGACAGTCACAATTGTGTGCTGCCGTGTAGGAACCTTGTGATTGGGGATCCCTGTGGTAGTTAGCAATTAACGTCAAGAATGTGTGTGCCGACCGTCTGCGTATGCAGCCTCTGAGGCGGGGTTTGGGCTAGTGGCCCAGGTCCTCGGTCAGTAGACGAGTCCTCGGCGGGAGGGTTTGGGTTATGAAAAAAGCTGCCATTGGTCAGCTGTGAAACGGATAGGTTTTGTGGGCTCTATTTAGGTTCCAGTAGCTTAGAATGGAAGGTGGGGCCCAGTCCTAGGATTGTCCTGGAACCTAGCAGTTTGTGTGTGTGTGTGTGTGATGTATGTATGTATGAATGAATGAATGAATGAATGAGGAGGTCTTGCTATGCTGCCCCGGCTGGTCTTGAACTCCGGGCTCAAGCAGTCCTCCTGCCTCAGCCTCCCAAAGTGCTGGGATTACAAACGTAAGCCACTGCACTCAGCCAACAACATTTTTTTTTGCTGTTGTTCTCCATGGGTTTGCCTTTTCAGGACATTTTCTATAGATGGGATCATCATATATGTGGACTTTATGTGTCTGACTTATTTAGCACACTGTTTTCAAGGATCATTCATGTTGTATATATCAGTACTTTATTCCTTTTTATGACTGAATAATATTCCAGTACCACATTTTGTTTATCCACTCATCATCTGATAGACAGTTCTGTTGCTTCCACCTTTTGGCTAGTATAAATAATGGAGCTTACACAGGCAGTTTCCTAAAAGGATTTAAGTAACCTGTTAACAACTACTCTTAGCCATGTGTGGTGGCGTATGCCTGTAGTTCCAGCTATTTGGGAGGCTAAGGCAGAAGGATTGTCTGAGCTTAGCAGGTTAAGGCTGCAGTAGCCATAAGCTGTGCTCTCTGGACAACAGAATGAGACTCTAACTAAAAAAAAAAAAAAACTCCTCCTGGGAAGTATGAAAGGGAGACATACTGTTTACCTTTTTGTATTCAATGATTTTTTTTAACTGATTGCATATATTTATCATTAAAACAAAAATGTTCAATTACTAATCACTTGACCATGGATAAGTGTCCCTCTTGGTTTCATTGTATTGGACTGAATATTTGTCAAGGTCTTTTTCAGCTCTCAGATTTTATGTTTTGTGATAAAATGAGTGATAATGTTACAGGAACTTTTTCTTCATGAATAAGAATTGTATTCTTTAGAACTGCTGTGTAACTTTCATTTCATTTTCATCACAGGACCTAGAGTGGTTGTTAAATGGAAGGGATCAGTAATTTCAAGACACCAAGCAAATTATCTGAAACAAGGAAATCTGGTAAGATAGCCTGTCTTACTGTTGATGCTGTTACTGCTATTAGAAGTGTCTTAGTATTGTAGTTTGATCCTCTATCGTTAAACAATTTTAGCACAAATCCCCTTTATAATATTGGCCAAGTAAAACTTAAAGACCAGGGCTTGGTCATCTCTGTACTAACTTTATTGACATTCTAACAGATTTGAAGGCTCTCCCTGAAGAATCAGCTTAGTTTGAACCATTAAGGAGTGCCTAACCCTTTCCCCTCCCAGCCATGCCTTGCTCTTGTCAGGGAAAGGTGTTTCCCAAGGCAGTTTCAATGGACAAGGGAACATCTTTTCTGCAAACAATTAGATATCCATATGCAAAAAATGAACCTCAACCCTTAACTCACATCATATACAAAAATGGCTAAAATTAAAACATCTCTAGAAAACAGTATATGAAAACATATTGTGTTCATTTCTATTAAATTTTTTGAGTTGGAGTCTCACTCTGTCGCCCAGGCTGGAGTTCAGTGGCATGCTCACGGCCACCACAGCCTTGGCCTGCTGGGCTCAGGTGATCCTTCCGCCTCAGCCTTCCAAGTAGCCAGAACTATAGGCGCACACTACCACGCCCGGCTAATTTTTTGATTTATTGTAGAGGGGAGGTCTTGCCAAATTGCCCAGGCTGGTCTCGAACTCCTGGGCTCAGGCAGTCCTCTTACCTCAGCCTCCCAAAGTACTGAAATTATAGGCTTGAGCCACTGCGCCTGGCCTCATTTCTAATGTATAGATTTTTGCATAGTGTTCTTGTATCCTCTGACCATACTAAATTCATTTGTCGCAATTAGTTTTTTTGTAGGTGGCTTAGGACATTGTATTTGGTTGGTTGTATTGTAGATGAATAGATGGTTTTAATTTTTTTCCCCAGTCTGTATGGCTTTTTTTTTTTCTTATTGTGCTGGCTCCAGCATATTTTTTAATAGAAGTGTTAGTGTACATACTTACCTTGTTTCCAACATATTATTACATTAGATGTAGGTTTTTCACAGATGCCCTTTATTAGGTTGAGGAATTTTCCTTCTATACCTAGTTATTATCATGAATGGGTGTTGAACTTTGTCAAGTGCTTTTTCTGAATCTGTTGATACTGTTTTCTTTTTCAGTCTCTTAATATGATAAATTATGTGAATTTTCAAATGTTAAACCAACCTTTCATTCCTGTGGTAAAGCCGATTTGGTCATGAGGTATTTTATATATTGCTTGATTTAATTTGCTGATATTTTTTATACTTATGAGGGATATTAGACTATACTTGTCTTTTTGGGGATATCTTTCTAGTTTTTATGTCAGTGTAATCTGTATTCATGAAATAAGGTAAGAAGTGTTTCCTTCTCTTTTCTTGAATAGAAATGTCTTTTTCTTTATCTTTGTGTACAGTTGATATTCTTCTTCCTTAAACTTTTTGGTAGAATTCACCAGTAAAGCCATCTGTGCCGGAATTTTCTTGGTAGGAAGATTGTATTTTATTTTTTTTTTGAGTTGGAGTCTCACTCCGTCGCCCAGACTGGAGTGCAGTGGCCGCTTCTGGCCACTGCAGCCTCAACCTGCTGGGCTCCGGCGATCCTTCCACCTCAGCCTTCCAAGTAGCCGGAATTATAGGCATGTGCTACCACGCCTGGCTGATTTTTTGATCTATTGTAGAGATGAGGTCTCACCAAGTTGCCCAGGCGGATCTCGAACCCACGGGCTCAGGCAGTCCACTTACCTCAGCCTCCCAAAGCGCGGGATTACAGGCTGAGCCACCAAGCCCGGCGGTAGGAAGATTTTTAAGTATGATTTCACAACTAATAGATAGGACTATTCGAGTTATGTTTTTCTGTGTGACCATTGTTAGTGTTTTTCAAGGAACTTGTCCGTTGCTTCTAAGTTTTCAAATTTATTGGCATAAAGTTATTAATGATATACTCTTATTAACCTCTAATGTCCCTTTTCATTTCTGTTATTAGTTATAGTAATATTTTATTTTTAATCAGTCTGACTTGAGGTTCACCTATCTTGGTGAATGTTGTGTGCGCTTGAAAAGGTCATATATTCTACTGTTGTTCAATATAGTATTCCATAAATGTCAGTTAGGTCAAACTGATTGTTTTGTCCAGGTCTTCTATATCCCTACTGATTTTTCTGTGGTGTATGTTTTTTACCTTTTACTTTTGCCCTATTTGTGTCTTTATATTTAAAGTAAGTTTATTATAAACAGCATGTAGTTAGATCTTGTTTTGTTTTTATCCATTGTGACAACTTATGCCTTTAATTGAACTCTTTTGCCACAAGCCACATGTGGCTATTTAAGTTGGATTCAAGTTAGATAAAATTAGCTGAGTTTTAAGTGCTCACTGGCTTTTGGCTAGTGGCTACTGTCCTGGACAGCACAGCTGTAAAACATTTCCATCATGGCAGCATGGTGTATTGGACTGCACTGTTTAGACCATTTATAGATAATGTAATTGTCTATGGTTGGACTTAATTCTATTTTGCTGTTGTCCCATGGCTCACTGGCTTTTTTTTTCTAATTGTTTTTTCTCTGTGCTTCATTTTTGGAAGTTTTTATTGTTTTGTCTTCAGATTTAGTTACTCTTTCTTCTGGTCTAAGATGATGTTATTCTTACTCATCGTAGTTTTCATGCCTAAGGCTCCATTTTACCTCTCTCTTTTCTTGTTATGCTCAGATTTTCCTTTATATATACCATTGAGCATACTGCTGACTTAAGGTTCTTATCTGCTGATCCTCCCATCCCTGGCATCTGATGGCATATTTCTTTTGGTTTATTTTTCTCCTGGTATTGCTCATGTTTTCTTGCTGCTTTTGTTCCTCGTGATTTTTGATTGGATGGTGGATATTTTGCATTGCTGACTGCTGGATTTTGTTATTCCTTTAAAGAGCTTTTGCTTTTGTCATAGTCTGAAGTTAAGACACTTGCACATTAGCCTGTTCCTTTTGAGACTTGCTTTTAAGCTTTGCTATAAACTTTTTTCCTGGGCTAAAATTTAGCTGTATTATCAAGTTGTGATCCTTTAGAGCAGAGGTCCCCAACCTTTTTGGCATCAGGGATCGGTTTTGTGGAAGACAGTTTTTCCATGGATGGGGTGGGGGTGGGGATGTAGGGGGATGGTTTCTGGATGATTCAAGTGCATAACATTTATTTCCACTATTACATTGTAATGCGTAATGAAATAATTATACAACTCACCATAAAAAAAAGAGGCGCAAACTGGAAATGGTAAATAAAATGATGGGCTTCTGACTTAAAGCCTGCCACCAGATGCAGCTGTACAATTGAAGTACACCAATTCACTTGCCACTCACTGAGAGAGGTTTTTTTTTTGTTGTTGTTTTGAGTCAGAGTCACATTCTGTTGCCCAGGCTGGAGTGCAGTGGCACGTTCATGGCTACTGCAGCCTCAACCTGCTGGGCTCAGGTGATCGATCCTTCCACCTCAGCCTTCCAAGTAGCTAGAACTAAAGACGTGTACCCCCATGCATGACTAATTTTTTTTTAATTTTTTTTTTTGAGTTGGAGTCTCACTCTGTCACCTAGACTGGAGGGCAGTGGCCGCTCCCGGCCACCGCAGCCTCGACATTCTGGGCTCTGGGGATCCTTCCGCCTCAGCCTTCCAAGTAACTGGAAATACAGGCGCGCGCTTCCACACCCGGATAATTTTTTGATTTATTGTAGAGATGAGATCTCGCCAAGTTGCCCAGGCGGGTCTCGAACCCGTGGGCTCAGGCACCTCAGCCTCCCAAGGCGTGGGATTACAGGCTGAGCCACTGCGCTCGGCTATTTTTATTTTTATTTTTTTTTAATTGTAGAGATGAGGTCTCGCCAAGTTGCCAGGCTGGTCACGACCCCCTGGGCTCAGGCAATCCTCTTGCCTCTGCCTCCCAAAGTGCTGGGATTATAGGCATGAGCCACTGCATCTGACTCTGATAAGAATTTTGACATTATTATGTTCTCTTCCCCCTTCCCTCCCCGCCCCCCAACTCTGTCTCTCACAAAACTCCTGGGCTTAGACGATCCTTCCATCTTAGCCTCCCTAGTAGCTAGGACTACAGGCATGCACTGTCACACCTGGCTAATTTTCTGAATCATTTGGAGAGATGAGATCTTACTACATTGCCCCAGCTGGTCTTGAACTCCTGGCCTTGAGCAATCCTCCTGCCTCAGCCTCCCAAAGCACTGAGATTATAGGCATGAGCCTCTGTGTCTGGCCCCTTTATTTTATAAAAATTCTAAAAAAGGTAAGAACATGTATCGCTTGTGAACTGTACAAAAACAGACCATTTGCTAACCTCTGCTTCAGTGTCACTGTAGCATAGAGCTCCAAAGCCGACTTGGCTAGAGGGCACTCACTTAAGGTTAGGATGATACTATCAAATCGCTCTCCAAAAGGACTATGCCAATTAATATTCTTAGCAATAATATATTGAGAATGTTGAGATGCTTTTGTCTTTTAAGATACTAACTTTATTTTTCACTTCTCTTTTGGTGTTTAGTATTATGTTCAACTCCATGCATAAATATCCCTGCTTCTCCATTTATGCAGAAGCTCGGCTTTGGTACTGGGGTAAATGTTTACCTAATGAAAAGGTGAGTATAAGATCTCAGATTAACCTTTTAACCTAGAAAGGAATGTGAAAACTCAAGGATTTAGATTGGGGGCATGTGCCTGACCCAAGGTGACTGCTACATTCCAGTCCTTAGCATCCTTTGTGACTTTGCCAGAGCTCTTCTGCCTGGCATGCTTTTCTCCTGGCTTCTTCCTGATAGGTCATTAAAGGAGAAGCAGTTAACCTTATAATTGTTTGTTGTCCCCTATAAAAAGGGGAAAGAGTTCCTTTGTGGTAATAACACAAGGTTCTGAATAAGAAAACCCAAGTGAGAAAGCCAGTGTGGGGGATGTCAGTGACTGCTATTTCTTCTATCTAGAAACTTGCCTTCCCAAGATATTCTCTTCTAAGAGAAGCAAAAGGCTTTATTTCTTATGGCATTATTAT
Source organism: Tarsius wallacei (assembly GCA_963574415.1). Taxonomy (NCBI): domain Eukaryota; kingdom Metazoa; phylum Chordata; class Mammalia; order Primates; family Tarsiidae; genus Tarsius; species Tarsius wallacei. Next base: position 7,330 of record CAUYQG010296155.1, read on the forward strand.
TTAGTAAGAAGGGTAAATACATGATTTTAAAGTAGGGACATGGTGCTAAAAGAAAAATGAAATAATTGAAGTATAATGCTAATAGCTAAGAATAGATGTCAACACAGTGTTTTTATTATTTCTTTTACTCTACCTAGTTTCATGTTTCTTAGGTGGCAAACAGCTAAGTCGATGCATTCCTTAATGCCTTCTTAGAATCAGCCTTCCTAGCCAGTGCCGCATATCTTAGCTTCATCTAGGTTTATATTGTTTCCAAATAGAAATGGTTTTTTTTTAAATCAAGCCCAGCAGTGACAGAAGAAGACTAATAATAATAAGCCAGGCGTGCTGGCTCATGCCTGTAATGCCAGCACTTTGGGAGGCAGAGGTGAGAGGATTGCCCAAGTTCAGGGGTTCCAGATCAGCCTGGGCAACTTGGCAAGATCTCGTCTCTACAATAAATCAAAAAATAAGCTGGATGTGGTGGCACGCTCCTGTGGTTCAAGCTACCTGGAAGGCTGAGGCAGATGGATCCCCTGAGCCCAGCAGTTGAGGCTGTGGTGGCCATGATTGTGCCACTGCACACCAGCCTGGGCGACAGAGTGAGACTCCAACTTAAAAATAAACAAATAAATAAATAGAAATGTCTTAAGAGGTAAAGTGATCACATAGCTGATCTTGGAAACAACAGTCCCAGCCTGGCCCTGCCACTCATGATGTGGCCCTGTTAGCCACAGATAACCTCCAGATTTCCTTTGCTTCTCTGCTGAATCGGATCCTCTGTTTTTCTGTGTCGGATGTCTTATTTCTCAGTTTACATTCCAGTTTGATTGAGGAGATCTGGTAGCTCTTCATGAAAAGGTGGACAGGAGATAGACTTTGAAATTTGCTTTTCTAAAAGTGTTTTCATGTTACCCTCATATTTGATTGGCCCTTCTAGGTTTGCTGGGCTAGAATTTTTGTTTGGAAATAATTTTTCTCCGGAATTTTGAGAATACCAGTCACTGACATTGTTTCTTAGCCTACACTGTTGCTGTTGAGAATGAGGAAGCCTTTCTGACTGCTGATCTTTTTATGTAATGATTTATGTTATGTGTCCCTCCCATTGTCCTAAATACTTGTATGATCTGTTTTTTGCCAGCATTCTGAAATTTCACAATGTCAAGTCTGGGTGTGGACGTCTTGAAATCTGATAGTTCTGTTCTTAAATTTGGGAAATTATTTTTAAATTATGATTTTTACCCCTGTTTTTCTCTGTTCTCCATCTGGAATCCTATTATTTGGATTTTGAATTTACTGGACTGATCGCTGATCTACCTTTTTTGCTTGATTTTCTTATTTTCTGTCTCTGTCTTTTTTTGCTCTGTTTCCTGAGAGTTCCCCAACTTTTATCTTTCTTTCTGTGTTTTTGTTTAAATTGAAGTCTTACTCTGTCGCCCAAGCTGGAGAGCAGTGGCATGCTCACAGCCACTACCGCCTTGACCTGCTAGGCTCAGGTGACCCATCTCAGCCTTCCAAGTAGCTGGAACTGTAGGTGTGTGCCACCACGCCCAGCTAATTTTTTGATTTATTGTAGAGATGAGGTGTCACCAAGTTGCCCAGGCTGGTCTCAAACCCCTGGGCTCAGGCAGTCCTCTCGCCTCGGCCCCCAAAGTGCTGGAATTACAGGCTGAGCCACCATGCCCAGCTAACATAGTTTTGTTATATTATTTTTAAATAAACTGATGGATTCTGTTTGCTAATATTTGTTTGGAATTTTTTATCTATAATTTTTATAAACAGATTACTAGCAAGCTTTTTCAAAAGTAGAAGTTCTTGTTAGTCGTTTATTGTGGTTTTCATTCTTTTCTATCCTTTAAAAAAAAATTTTTTTTTTATTTTTTAAATGAAGGATGGGAGGGACAGAGAAAGGAAGGACAGAAAAAAGAAAGGCATTGTGGGAGAGAGGAAAAAAGAAGACAAAACAAACCAGAATGGATTGGCAAGAAGAGAGAGAGAAAGAGAGAAGGCAAACTAGAATGAATTAGCAAAGGAAAGAAGGAAGGCAGAAGGGAGAGAAGGCTATCCTTTTTAAAAAATTGATTTCATGTTTTTTAGATCTCCAAGAGGTTTGTCTCATTCTCCTTGGGCTGTAAAAAAGATTAATCCTATATGTAATGATCATTATCGGAGTGTGTATCAAAAAAGACTAATCGATGAAGCTAAGATCTTGAAAAACCTTCATCATCCAAACATTGTAGGTAAGTTGAAATTTATTTGGTAGCAGTGTCTGGTATAAGGCTTTGTTTATCCGGAGACAGCTTATATATTCTCTTAACTGGTTTCACTAATAGAAATAAAGAGGATGGGGCTGGAGGTTGTCAGGAATCAAGTTAATGGGCTCGATCTAAAATAAAAATTTACATATAATATTTTGGTTTTCTTGTTTGTTTGTTTTTGAGTTGGGTTCTCGCCCTGATCACCCGGGCTGGAATGCAGTGACTTGATCATGGCTCACTGCAGCTTCAGCCTCTTGGACTCAGGCGATCATCCTCCCATCTTAGCCTTCCCCAAGTAACTGGAACTACAGGCATGCACTACCATGCCCAGCTAATTGGTTTTATTTTTGTTTTTTGTAGAGATGAGGTCTTGCCGTGTTGTCCAGGCAGGTCTTGAACTCTTGAGCTCAAGGAACCCACCTGCCTTGGCCTCCCAAAGTGTTTGGATTGCAGGTGTAAGGCACCATGACCAGCCCACATATATTATTTTTAGATGCTTAAGTATATATTTAAACTTGGGAATAGATATAGACATTGTGATGCTGGTACTATGGAGATTACAGGAATACAAGATGGTCTTCATGTAGATAATTTAAATTCATATAGGTAATTTCCTGGTTCTCATTTTTTATTAAAAAATTTTTATTACAAAAACGTGAGTAAAGATCATTTTATATTTTTAATACAAGTAGGGATGGTGAAATACTATTTAGAGAAGCACAGAGTAGCAAAAGTATTTTAATTTGTGGTACTATTAGCAATCACTGAAGGCATTTTAAATTAGATCTACAGAATTCGTTTTGTACATAATAGCTGTTTCATTGTATATTTGTCGGTGTTAGTCCAGATCCATGTTTTCAGTCAATTTACTGTGGATAACTTGAGTGCTGTTGTTCTCCCCTGTGCTACCAGAGAAATGGCATGTTTTCTTTAAGGTTATCGTGCTTTTACCGAAGCCAGTGACGGTACTCTGTGTCTTGCTATGGAATACGGAGGGGAGAAGTCTCTAAACGACTTAATAGAAGAACGGAATAAAGACAGCCGAGCTCCTTTTCCAGCAGCCGTAATTTTAAAAGTTGCTTTGAATATGGCAAGAGGGCTAAAGGTGACTATTATATTGTAAATGTCTTTTGTGAAATATAAAGAAACTAAGCACTTGGTATACCTAATTCCAAGGTGGGATTTTTTTCTTTTCTTCCAAAAGACAGAGTTTCCTTAAAGTTGACATAGAGTCCTATCACATTGTGGAGTGTACTGTTTCTTTCTTTTCATCAGTAAGGTATTGTGTGGGGTCCTCATATAGCCTGAATATGCGTTAGATTTAGTTCAATGGATTAATAAATTTAACTCAAATTTCATAATTATTCCTGCAGGTATAGCCTAACTCCCTATTGATATAAATTCTTAAAGATTACTTTGTGGGATTTTAAGTTCTGGACATCATGAGTATACATCTACAAGTCCAGTGAAAAAAGCTATGCCATTACGCAAAGAAATTATTGTGCCTTTGAATAGACATGATGCTAAGCATGAAAAATTCTCTATACTAAATAAGTGGAAGTTATCATTGCTCCAGAAAACTATTAGATGACTCAAAAATGGATCAGATAATGATGATACTGATACCAAATCTGCATGTTAAGAGTTCTAGTAAAACTGATTTGTGAAACCTTGGGGGGAAACAGTGTTTCAAATTTGTATTTTAATTTATAGAAAATGATTTTAAATGGATAGACTAAATTGAATGTTTTAATAACGTTATTTTAAATGTGTATGTATATGTATGTGTAATAGATTTACTAAGTTACACTGTAAAATATATTTGGGCATGTTCACCTTATGATGTGCTGCATTTAGATTAAGCATAGTTAAGTATTCCTGTGTAAGGAGCAGACATACACCAAGAATTGTCTGTCTATCGTTTCTAAGCCCAGCTCATAGAGAAGATGCTCAAATGCTGAAGAATGAACAAATAACCATTTTGCCGAACGTTTTTTTTTTTTTGAGTCGGAGTCTCACTCTGTCACCCAAACCGGAGTGCAGTGGCACGCTCCCGGCCACCACAGGCTTGACTTGCTGGGCTCTGGGATCCTTCCGCCTCAGCCTTCCAAGTAGCTGGAACTACAGGCGCGCGCTACCACGCCCGGCTAATTTTTTTGATTTATTGTAGAGATGAGGTCTCACTAAGTTGCCTAGGCGGGTCTCGAACCCATGGGCTCAGGCAATTCACTCACCTCAGCCTCCCAAGGCATGGGATTACAAGGCTGAGCCACTGAGCCCGGCTGCAGAATGTTTTTTAATGTGGCTGAATATTGTTACTTGTCAATTTCAAGACAGGCGTTAATGTACAAAACAAAATGCAGCCTTAGATTACACTTCTGCTGCTTCTTCCACTTGTGAATTACAGTGATGCATCGCTTAGTGTGTTCTAAGAAATGCATCAGGGAATTTCATTATTGTGCGAACATTATGGAGTGTACTTACACAATCCTAGGCATGTAGCTACTACACACCTAGGCTATATGGTATAGACTATTGCTGCCAGGCTACAAACCTGTACAGCATGTTACTCTACAGATAACTGTACGCAACTGGAACACAATGGTGTTTGTGTATCTAAACGTGGAAAAGGTATAGTAAAATACAATACTATAATCTTATGGGACCACTGTTGTATATGTGATCTGTTGTTGACCAAAGTGTCCCTATGTGGTGCATGACTTGTCTATGTGGCCCCATGTCGTCTGTTGTCCTACATTGACTCAGCAGTGCTTTTGTGGAAAATATGGTCATTGTGAGGATTCCAAAATTGTTTCTAAAAATTACTAAACTAGCCTCACGTGAAATTGATATATTTTAAAATCTTTTTTTTTTTTTTTTTGAGTTGGAGTCCCACGCGATCGCCCAGACTGGAGTGCAGTGGCCGCTGCAGTAGTACCTTCTGATTTAAAAAAGTACATAGGATTAGTTAACTTATCTATCAGTAGATAACAAGGTTAACGTATCTATAAGTCGATGTGTAACTCTAAAGAATCTTTAGATTTTTGGTCAGTATGGCAGACAGATATATGGGATATTCTCTCGCTCCAAATGATGTGAGATGCTGGACAAATAAAAACCTGTAGTTTAGGAGGGCATTCAAGTCATTAGTTTTATTTGGAGTTTATCATGTGTTCAATTTTTTACTATTTTAGTATTTGCACCAAGAAAAGAAACTACTTCATGGAGACATAAAGTCTTCAAATGTTGTAATTAAAGGTGATTTTGAAACAATTAAAATCTGTGATGTAGGAGTCTCTCTACCGTTGGATGAAAATATGACTGGTAAGTAGTATTAAAAGTTTTAAAATTTTGTTTTTATACAGTATTTACTCTTTTTTTGAGTCAGAGTTTCACTCTGTCACCCAGGCTGGAGTACAGTGGCATGCTCACGGCCACTACAGCCTTGGCCTGCTGGGCTCAGGTGATCCTTCCACATAGCTGAAGCTACAAGTGTGTGCCACCACACCCAACTAATTTTTTTGATTTCTTGTAGAGACAAGGTCTCGTCAAGTTGCCTAGGCTAGTCTTGACCTCTTGGGCTCAGGTAATCCTCTTGCCTCCGCCTCCCAAAGTGCTGGGATTCCAGTACAGTATTTACATTTTTAATTTCATAGTAAGTCCACATGGCTCAAAAACAAAAAACTATTTTTTAAAAATATATAATGAGAAGTCTCCCTCCTCTTCTGCCTCTCTCCCACCCAGCCTCCAGTCCTTCCCTTGCCACCTACCTGTACAGGATACTTTCTCACTTCCTATTAGTATATGTTCTAACTGCAGGTAGCTTTGGGGAAAATTTCTAACCTGGGTTGGGACTTTTAAGCAGTAAAGCATCTGAGAATAGAAACTAAAATTTGAATAAGTTTTTTCGTAAAGCAATCCATTTAGCATCAGTAAAGTGAAGATTTGGGAAACTGGTGGAAGACCCTGGAATGGCAGTAGGAACGAAGAGTGCTAATATAAATATAGGCCAGGCTTCAGGTTTTTGCCCTTGGTCCACCTCAACTCATTCTTTCCTTTTTATTGTAAATACTGACCATTCACTTCCCAGGGAATTTAAGACACGTTCTTAGTGAGAACCAAGAGCCAGCCTCAAGAGAAAGTCTCTGCTTTCAACATTATTTAGTAAATAGACCAGGCCCAGTGGTTCACACGTGCAATCCCAGCACTTTGGAAGGCAAGGCGGAAGGATCCTCACGTGAACCCAGGAGTTTGATACCAGCCTGGGCAACATAGCGAGACCTTGTCTCTACAAAAAATACAAAACTCAGTCGGGCATGGTGTCACACACCTGTAGTCCCAGCTGTTTAGAAGACTGAGGAGGAAGGATGGTCAAAGCCCAGTAGTTTGGGGCTGTGGTGAGCCGTGATTGTGCCACTGCACTGCAACTGTGACAGAGTGAGACCCTGACTCAAAAAAAAAAAAAAGTCAATATATTCTCCAGGCTGTACTTTAGGTTTCCAGAACTTACTCATCCTGCATAACTGAAACTTTGTTTCCTTGGCTAACAATATTGTATACTTGAGATTTGCTACAAGGGTATGTGTTCTTGCACACTAAAAAGAAAATGGTAACTATGTGAGGTGGTAAGTTAATTAGCTTGATTGTGGAGATATGGTCACAGTGTATGTGTATCTCAAAAACTGCACTGTTTATCTTCTTAAGTATACACAATTTTATTTGTCAATTATGTCTCAGTAAAGCTGAGAGGGGAAAGTCAATATAATTCACCATATTAACAAATTTGAAAACTACATATTTGTCTCAATCGATGCAGAAAAAGCATTTGACATCATTCATCCAGCTATCTAGAAATAGAAGGGATCTTAGCCTGAGAAAGGCTGCCTAGAGAAAAACCTACAGGTAACGTCATACTTAAATAGGGAATAAGACCAGATGCCTACTCTTCCCAGTGTCATTTAAAATTTTCTATAGTCCTAGCCACTAAAACAAGGCAAAAAAAACAAGGCGTCAAATTTGGAAAGGAAAGGAAACTTTCCCCATTTGCAGTTGATACGATTTTTTTTAGGTATTAATAGCAAATCCCAAGGAATCTATAAATCAGCCTCTAGAAGAAGTGAAGTTGGCAGTTACATTTCTGTGTATATTTCTATTTTAGAAAAATTCCATTTACAAGTGCCAGAAACCCCAAATATTTTAAGAATAAATCTAAACAAAAAAGTCTGAAGCCTCTATCCTGAATACCATAAAGCATCACTGAGAAAAATTAGATATAACTAAGTGGAGAACTGTATCATGATTATGGATTGAGAGACTCAATACTGTTAAGATGTTAATTCTGCCCAAATTGATCCAGAGATTCATTCCAATCCCGATCAGAACTCTAGCTGGCTTTTTCACTGGAGTTGACAAGTTGACTCTAAAAGTAAATGGATATGTGAGTGGATCTATTTCATTTCTGGGCTTTAAGAACCAATGTATGGGCCGGGCTCAGTAGCTCAGCCTGTCATCCCAGCACTTTGGGAGGCCAAGGCGAGTGAATTGCCTGAGCCTGCTGGTTCGAGACCTGCCCGGGCAACTTGGCGAGACCTCATCTGTATCATAAATCAGAAATGAGCCAGGCGTGGTAGCACGCTTCTGTAGTTCCAGCTCCTTGGAAGGCTGAGGTGGAAGGATCGCCAGAGCCCAGCAGGTCGATGCTGGGGTGACCGTGAGTGTGCCATGGCACTTGAGCCTGGGCGACGGAGTGAGACTCCAGCTCAAAAAAAAAAAAAAAAAAAAGAACCAATGTATGATTGGACCCTTTCCCTTTTCCCTGACAGCAATTATGGAAGCATAAAAATGGTACTTCTGTCAGCCCAATGACATCATAATCCACAAAATGTAGAAACTGAGGTCTGAAGGGGAAGTGATCTGTCTGCTCAGGGTCACACAGTTTGCATGTCTTTGAAGCCTGGCAAGGCATCCTAGCTCCAGGGTCCATATTCTTGACATCCCCACTCTATCCACATTTCTGCCACTTTTCTAAGAGAATGGCTTTTTCCTTGCTTGCTTACCAACTGACCAGCTTCTTGAATATTTACCAGTCTGACAGGTGAAAATTAATCCTTATTAATGAGGTTGAGTGTATTTTCACGTTTACTGGCTACCTTGATTAACCTGTGGACTACCTGTTCAGCTCCTTTGGCCATTTTTTCTTGGCCTGCTTGCCTTTCTTTTTGTGACTTCTAGTTCCTTCCATCATGCTTCTTTGACTTGTATTTGGCTTGTTTCAGTGACCGACCCCGAGGCCTGCTACATTGGCACAGAGCCATGGAAACCCAAGGAAGCTTTAGAGGAGAATGGTATTATTACTGACAAGGCAGACGTATTTGCTTTCGGCCTTACTCTGTGGGAAATGATGACTTTATCTATTCCCCACATTAATCTTCCAGATGATGACGATGATAATGAAGGTATGAATACAACTTTTTAAACATAAATTTCACTTACACTAAAGATTAGCTTATATAATTATATCTTTTCATTATGTTAAAATTTAAGGCCGGGCTCGGTGGCTCAGCCACTTTGGGAGGCTGAGGCGAGTGGATTCCCTCATCCCAGGCTTGAGGTCGGCCTGGGCAACTTGGTGAGACCTTGTCTCTACAGTAAATCAAAAATTAACTGGGTGTGGTAGTGCGCGGCTGTAGTTCCGGCTCCTTGGAAGACTGAGGCGGAAGGATCACTGGAGCCCAGCAGGTCGAGGCTGCGGTGGCCGGGAGCATGCCACTGCACTCCAGCCTGGGCAACGGAGTGAGACTCCAATTCAAAAAAAAAAAAAATTTAAAAGAGCAAATTGTTGATTTAGTGGCATGGTTTCTAAAATATAGCTTATATTAATATTGGTGACTAATTTGGTGCCATCTATGCTTTTTTGGTTCTTTTGAGTCAAAGTCTCACTCTGTCGCTCAGGCTGGAGTGCGGTGGCATGCTCATGGCCACCGCAGCCTCAACCTGCTGGGCTCTGGCGATCCTTCCGCTTCAGCCTTCCAGGTAGCTGGAACTATGGCACACACTACCAATGCCCGGCTTATTTTTTGATTTGTCATAGAGACGAGGTCTCACCAAGTTGCCTGGGCTGGTCTGGAACCCCTGCGCTCAGGCAGTCCTCTCACCTCAGCCTCCCAAAGTGCTGGGATTACAGGCTTGAGCCACTATGCCTGGTCTGCCATCTATGTTTAATCTCACAAAAATAAGATGTATATTGATTGAGAATAGGGAGATAAATTGAGAAAAGCTCGAGGAGCAAATAGTTATCTTAAAAACTCCTCTTACCTGAGAGATTGGGAAGCCATCATAGGAAGGGGACAGGGGTCAGTAACCTATAATCCAAGACAGTAGCTAATCTACTTGATGGCAGGACGGGGAAAGAGACTGCCTATAATACAAAGCATATTGGATAATAAATTCTTGTTTCAGGAGGGTGAGCTACTGAGCTTTTCCATGACTTAAAGTGATTTTGTTTATTGTTCCAATCTCTACCTCCTTCAAGATGAAACTTTTGATGAAAGTGACTTTGATGACGAAGCATACTATGCAGCTTTGGGAACTAGGCCGCCTATTAATATGGAAGAACTGGATGAATCGTACCAGAAAGTCATCGAGCTCTTCTCGGTGTGCACGAACGAAGACCCTAAGGACCGTCCTTCTGCCGCCCACATCGTTGAAGCTTTGGAAACAGATGGCCAGTGATCGCCTCAGCATGAAGGGTGGCTTATAACATGGTTAGCTGCCTTTACTCTGATACTTCTATGTGGCTACCCTGATGATCTGTAGTTCTTAGACTCCCTGGAAGCGGCCTATTTGAGGCCCGTAGTAGCTTGTTAACCTTGGAATTGCTGTTTCCAATGTAAGGATATTTTGGATAGGCTTATGATAAGCACTTGGAGTTTACTTGGTTTTCAATTTAGTTTAAGAAACTAGCTATAAAGTACTTTGACATTGCCTGTGCAGACTTAAAACACTAGCAGTAAAATGCTGTCAACTGCGTCTGACTATTTGAATTGAATGACCATTGCTTTTAATGATTTTTCTCAGATACTCCCTATCTTAATGCGTCTACTGAAATTAGCACTTTGTACAGGACAAGATAAGTCTACATTTGTTGATACTTAAAACACCAAGGCTTTGGCTGGCCTTTCTTGGCGGATGTGCTTACTGAGTGGTCACTGGAAGCCGAGGAGAAGATGACTCACAAGAGTAGCTCCTCGGGTATTTCCAGCCTGGTTACGGATTGTCTTGTGCTCTTGAATCTCCTCAGATCTTTGGGTTTTGCTTTAATTTACTAAATGTACTTTCTGTAGTGAGATTCCGTTTCGGTTTTTATTTGCTAGTTTGTATCTTAAGCATTTCACAGTTCTTGTGTAAAAATAATAAAACTCAAGTAGGATGATATAGAATAAAGGACATTTTTGGTTCCAGAAGGTGCCTCAGCGTTTCATTACTTTGCATTTCAGCTGATTGTTGTGTCATTCAGCATTTGGAGTGTAGGTAAGGTCTCTTTCCCTCTCGTGATCTTGTTTTGCTCATCTGTAAAAAGGTTGATTTGGATCTGTAGTGTCTGTGCACCACAGCCTCCTGGGAATTTTCTTTTTTTTTTCTGCGCTGGAGTCCCAGGCTGGAGTGCAAAGGCATGCTCACAGCCACTGCAGCCTCAACCTGCTAGGTTGGCGATCCTTCACCTCAGCCTTCCAAGTAGCTGGAACTATAGGTGCGTGCTTCCACGCCCGGCAAATTTTTTGATTTATTGTAAAGACGGGGTCTCCCCAAGTTGCCCAGGCTGGTCTCAAACCCCTGGACTCAGGCAGTCCTCTAACCTCCACCTCGCAAAGTGCTGGGATGACAGGCGTGAGCCACTGTGTTGTTTGGAAATTTTCAAAATTATTGAATTGTAATTGTGAATCTGGATGGCATATTCAGATTTGGTTGTAGAAAGAATGCTTTTTTAAAAATTGGGATTAGGTAATCTACTTGCAGGTGAATAGACAGCATTTTAAAAGTTAATGTCACAAGGGTATTCTTGGACTAGGAACTACTGTACTGTGAGCTTTAAAAAATCCTGGATTTCACTGGGCAGGGTGGCTCACGCCTATAATCCCAGCACTTTGGGAGGCAGGGGTGAGAGGGTTGCCTGAGTCCAGGGGACCGAGACCAGCCCGGGCAACTTAGCGAGACCTTGCCTCTCCAAAAACCAAAAGATTAGCTGGGCATGGTGGCCCATGCCTGTCGTTTCAGCTATTTGAAAGGGTGAGGTGGAAGGATCACCTAAGCCCAGCCGGTTGAGGCTGCAGTGACGGTGAGTGTGCCACAGCACTCCAGCCTGGGTGACAGAATGAGAATCCTATTCAAAAAAACAAAAACAAAAAAACCCAGCCCTTTGGGAGGCAGGGGCTAGAGGATTGCATGAGTCCAGGGGTTCAAGACCAGCTTGAGCAACTTGGTGAGACCTTGTCTCTACAATAAATAAATTTTAAAAAATTAGCCAGGCATGGTGGTGAGTGCCTGTAGTTCCAGCTTCTTGGAAGGCTGAGGCAGCAGGTTAAGGCTTCGGTGGCCGTGAGCAGGGTGCCTGGGCGATAGAGTGAGACTCGGATTCAAAAGAAAAAAGGGTGTCCATATCTACAAGGGAGCTTCAGTGAACATATTTAATAGTAAATTGTTTCAAGCTTTGTAAGGTCTGGAATAAAACAAATATGCCCACTGCCATAGCTTTTACTCAACATTGTACTGGATTGGAGGTATTCCAAGAACAAGAAAGAAAAGCTGCAAGGGTCTAAGAGAAAGGAAATTCAGAATTGTGCATATAAACAACCTACAGAAAATACAGATAAATTTCTCGAAGTTCAGAAAGGTTGCTGAATGCAGTGTCAATGTAGAAGTTATATTTTTATATAAGCAAAGAGAAGATGAAACTTAAATATCCTATCTCTAATGGCTTCAAAAAACTATCAAATACCTGAGTAAATCTAATTGACAGAAAACCCATAAATGGTTGAGAAATTAAAGATATACCATGTTCACCGACAAAAAGTATTCAATATCCTGTAAAATTAATCCTCCCAAATTGATCTATAGATTTGATGTAATTACCAAAAAGCACCAACAGAGTTTTTTGTGTTAGTGGCTTTTTGTGGAACTTAAAATGATCCTAAATGTGTATGGAAATGTGAAGTCCAAGAAGAGACAAACTATTCCTGAAGAAAAAAAAAAAGTGAGGGAATTTACTATGACAAACATCAAGAAACTGACACAGTCTGGTATAGGCATAAATGTAACCAATAGAACTAGTGAGAATATATAGACATAGACATACACTTATATAGGCACAATTTATGGCAAAAGTAGCATTAAGAGCAGTGGGAGATGGAATAGTATTTTCGAGAAATGGTGTTAATCAGCTGAATATCCATACCAATACCCAAATGACTACCCAAAGTTAATTTCAAGTGAATTGCAGATTGATATTTGACAGGTAAACTGTAAAGCTATTAAAAATACAGAATAAAAGCTGGGCATGGTGGCTCACACTGTAATCCCAGCACTTTGGGAGGCAGAGGTGAGAGGATTGCCTGAGCCCACAGGTTTGAGGCCAGCCTGGGCAACACGGCAAGACCTCGTCTCTACAATAAATCGAGAAAAATTAGCCAGGCATGGTGGTGTACGCCTGTAGTTCGAGCTACTTGGAATGCTCCAGTGGAAGGATTGCTTGAACCCAGAAGGTCAAGGCTGTGGTGGCCGTGAGCTTGCCACTGCACTCAGCCTGGCCGATGGAATGAGACCCCGAGTCAAAAGAAAAAAAATACAAAGTATTGTTTTTTTTGTTGTTGTTTTTGTTTTTTTTTTTTGAGTTGGCGTCTCACTCCGTCTCCCAAACTGGAGTGCAGTGGCCGCTCCCGGCCACCGCAGCCTCGACCTGCTGGGCTCTGGCGATCCTTCCGCCTCAGCCTTCCGAGTAGCCGGAACTACAGGCGCACGCTACCATGCCCGGCTAATTTTTTTGATTTACTGTAGAGATGAGGTTTCGCCTACCCAGGCGGGTCTCGAACCCACAGGCTCAGGCAATCCACTCACCTCAGCCTCCCAAGGCGTGGGATTACAGGCTGAGCCACCAAGCCCGGCTGAAATTATTGATTTAAAGGTACCTGGGATTTGTTTTTATTGGGTATGGTAAAGCACAGTATATGGACCTGACTCATGAAGGATGTCAAAATGAGAACAGGGGAAGCAGGATGTGGAGTATTTGGGAACTCTTGTTATCTTGGCATCTTTTCTATGAATTTGAAACTATTAAAGTTTTAAATTGTCCAGCTCACTGAGTTATCACAAAGCAAATGCCTCCATAACTACTTTGCAGGTTTAAAGAAAGGAAACACTGCCAACCCCCCCCCGAAGTCTGCCTCATGCTTCCTTGGGTCATCACATTATCTTCAATGAATCAACATTGACACGTTACCATGAACTAAAGTCACACTTTAGTTTTCACCTAATGTCCTTTTTCTGTCCTCGGATCCCATCCAGGACACATGATATTTAGTTGTCATGTCTCCCTGGCTGTGAGAATCTGTTGTTTTTGATAACTGGCAGTTTTAAGGAGCGCTGGCCATGTATTGTGTAGAACGTACCTGAACTGGGATTTGCTAACTCGATTTAACTTACTATGTTAACTGTGACTAGACTGGGTTACAGGATTTGGGGGGAAGACAGCCCCCCTCATCACATTATACCATCAGCTACCACCGTGGCATCCCCGTTGATGCTGACCTCGATCATCAGGCCATGGCAGTGCCTGCTCTCCCGCTGCTTGTTTCCCTCCTTTTCCACACCGTGCCTTTGGAAGGAAGTTGCCAAGTGCAGCCCCCACGACAGAAGTGGGCAGTTACACGGAGGCGTCCATAAAAATGACAGAAGGTCCTTGAATCTTAAGGGTCCGACTTGAAGATTCGTTGACTTTGTAATGGTGCTAAAGTGATTTGCACTTAGTGGAAACTACTTTAAATGCTGGGTCTTTCCTGGGCTAGCGATAGGCAGCACGAGACTCGCGAGGCCGGGCAGGCGCGAGCCGCACCTCCCAGTCAGCCGTGCAATCACAAGTCAAACAATCAGCACTCTTCGGCGTCTCCACTATATTCCATAAATTACAGGAAACCCAACACTCTACTATAAAATAGGCTTTGTGTTCGAGGATCTTGCCCACCTGCAGGTAAATGTACATGTCCCGAAGCTGTTTAAGGTACTGAGCTAAGATGTTTGGCAGGTTGAGTGTATTAAATACATTCTTCATATGTTTATGATGGGTTTAGTGGGAGGTAACCCCATTGTAAGTACAGCAGCATCTCTATCTAGAAATTTCCTACAGATCTGTCTACTCTCCATTTATTTATTCAGTCACCTATCAGTATGAACGCATGAACTTGTTACTCAAATTGTTTCAGGATTAGCCACTGGAAATCCTTTTGTACTTATAGCATTACGGTAGTCCTCCCTTATCCACGAGGGAATATGTTCTGAGACCCCCCCAGGAGAATGCCTGAAACCTTAACCCATGCCGTCAACTAGAACACGTATCTGTTCAAGCCTTCCACCACAAGTTCAATCCCTTTTCCTTCTTAACTAAGCACTCATCAACTTCTCAACTAAGCACTGTGGCCATAACTTTTGCAGTTTGAGATGTGACAGCAAAACCACGAATTCCTTTATTCTGCATCATTTCAAGATTCATTCTTACCATAGATCTTAGCAACCTCAGCATACAATTTTTTTTTGAGAATGTTCACCTTTTCACTTAAAACTTTATGGGCTGGGCTCGGTGGCTCTGCCTGTCATCCCAGCACTCTGGGAAGCTGAGGCAAGTGGCTTGACTGAGCCCGTGGGTTCGAGACCAGACCGGGCAACTTGGCGAGACTTCGTCTCTACAATAGATAATAAATTAGCCCGGTGCGGTGGCATGCGCCTGTAGTTCTGGCTACTTGTAAGGCTGAGGTGGAAGGATCACCGGAGCCCAGCAGGTCGACGCTGGGGTGGGCGTGAGCGTGCCACTGTACTCCAGCCTGGGCGACAGAGTGAGACTCCAACTCAAAAAATAAACTTTATGCCTTCTCCTTGGCATATCCGAATTGACAGCATCATTACTCCTGCACTTTGGAGCCACTATTAAGTAAAATAAGGGTTACTTGAATACAAACACTGTGATCCCATGCCAGTTGATCCAATAACTGAGATGGCTACTAAGCAAAGGATGAGACGTGTATTCAGTGTGGATAAGCTGGACAAAAATGTGATTAGCGTTCTGGGCGGGACACACAAGATTTCATCACACCACTCTGAACAGCAGGCAATTTAAACTTACGAACTGTTTGTTTCTGGAATGGTCCATTCAATATTTTAGACCTCAGTTGACCACAGGTATCTGAAATCACAGAAAGCAAAACTGCAGATGGGGGGGGGGGGACTGCTATACACGATGTTCTAGGCCCACTGTGCATATCCATTGCCCCAGCCATAGAATGAGCCATTTCTCCAAGGAGCCCCAGTTCCTTTGTTGGAGAAAGGTATTAGAAACCAAGATCTGGGTGCCAAGTGTGCTCACTGCTGTTGGGATATTGCTGCTTTGAGGCCTCAGTGCATTTGCTTCTTGTGTGTGATATCTCGATAAAAAAGAAAAAACACCCAATCAAACCAACAGAATCACTAGCAAATCATGGCATGGATCTAAAAGAGAAACAGGCACTTGCAAAGACAACATAGCTAAGAAATGCTGAAGCGAAGCAAGTTGCAAAAACAACTGCTTATCTATTTCATCAATCTGAAGCAACATGCACTAAATCCAAAGTAGGATTATGAGAAGCTTCTTCTTCTAACAATCTCTATTTCTGTATCATCTGAATTTTTTATTCTGCAAAGTACACATACTATTTTTATAATGATGAAATGTAATTAAAAAAGAAAATCAGACCATTTACTTGTATAAGAGAATAGACAGAATATTAAAAAGAATTTTAATCGGTTCATCACAAAAGCATTGAGCAAACAAAATAATGTTAATAAAACTTTTTAAATAAAATATTTAAGAATTACACACATTTTAACACGTCCGCATTCTTTTTGGAACCCAGACTTGAATTTTGGAGGCAAGTTAACTTATAGGCAAATAAAAAGAATGCAAATGAACAGATTCTATATAGAGTTACAACCTAGAAAATAACTATTGTCAGAAAGCAGTTAAATGATTTTTTAGAATAATGTTTTGCTTTTCAGAGTAACCAAGAACTATACCAGAAAAATGTGTGTGCACTCAGGTGTATTTACACAGTGCCGTCATGTTCTGTGATCGACCAGCCTGGATAGATTTACTAACCCTGGTTCTGTTACCATACATTTTGCAAAGACTTTTGCCAGATGTCTCAGAACAAATAAGGTGCATTTTAGACAAGCAAAAAACTGAAAATAAAACCAAATATATCCTCTAACTCAACTAGGCATTCATTTTGTTAATGACATCAATTACCAATAACAAGTTCCCTAAAGACAAGTAGCACTAACGGTATTTTCACACAACAAAAATTAACAAAATGGCAGTAGTGCAATTACTAAGTATAATTTTAATTAACTCTGGTGACAAGTGTGCTCACATTTTAACCTGATTTTCAAAAATATTAAAACACAAATTCTATAGAATTCTGCTCTACATAAATGGATATGGGCTATCTTACCATCCTTTCTTAGTACAAATATGAAATTCAAAACACTTCCTAAATATATCCAAACAGAGTTGCTATAGACAACTATGAAGTGAGAACTTTGTATAGAGAATTCAGGAATTACCTTTAAAAATCGGGCATGGAAATTACTTGCCTGGATTTAAATTTGCCTCTTTGCTGGTGATAGGTGAGACAATTCTGGTCTAAAAGTGTGCTTAATAAAAGAACAGGTGACATTTCTGTAAAAAACCAGTTTGCTTTGTCAATATTCTTATGTAGGAGTCAAGTACTTTTCCAGTTATAGTTACAAAGTTTCATACTTAAGGATACAGGGTGCAAATCAGCACATCATCCAAAGATTTTTCCTTTCTTTGAATCCTCAGGTCATTTTCAACAAATTTATCCCTGACTTCAACTCTTCAGGAACAAAACTGTGGCAGGTGTGTGGGGCATGTGTGTGAGTCTCAGTATTTTTTATTTTGATCTGTATTAAGCAGTTTATATTGTATGTGAGGGGCTGTCTGACCTTATCCACAACAGTAACTGCTTTATAGTTGAAATCAGCTTTAACTATTAAAATTATACACAAGGAAATTAGGCGTGTTGCAGTACTTGGTTGCAAATAACTTGCCATCTGGTGTTGGGTCAGAAAATGCTATTTCATTAGTGCTGAGAAAACAGCCAAACATGAAGCAATTCCTAAAAAAGAGAAAAAGATGATCTGACAATGGAACTGACTTAAAATTTTAATTAGCATGAGCACTATTTAATTAAAACTCTTAATTTAAATCAACAATATTTTTGATAAGTGATGAAATGCCTTCGACATTAGAAAAAGAAATCTAATGATGGTAATTCAGATGGGAAAACTGAGGTCCAGAAAAACTCTCCCAAGACTCCAGGTTATCAGTGGTGAAAAGCAGTTAGTATAAGATCATATTGATAATTAAAAGTCACAGACAATTAGGGGAAAAACCAACAGAATCAACCAGTTATCCAATAACGATTCTTTTTTAACTGAAGCATGCACTCAGAACTTTAAGAAGGTAAAAACTAATCTGTGCTTTGATCACAACCTTCCCTGATCCTGCTCAACTAGGACTAAAAGGAAGAAATGTGGCTAGGCCTGGTGGCTCACACCTGTAACCTCAGTGTGTCATATCCCTTGGGAGGCTGAGGAGCAGGGAATGCTTGAGCCCATAGCAAGGTCTCATCTCTGCAAAATATCGCAAAAATTAGCTGGGTGTGGTGGCGCCCGCCTGTAGTCCCAGCTACTTGGGAGACTGAGGTGAGAGGATTGCCTGAGCCTAGGAGTTCAAGGCTGTGATGAGCTGTGATTGTGCCACTGCACTCCAGCCTGCGCAAAAGTGAGACTTCAACTCAAAAAAAAAAAAATTGAAGAATTAGATTCAACTGGAAGATATAAGCTTCAAGTATATTTATTTACTATAATTGAGTACACAAGTCTGGTGGAACTAGGTTAGATACTGGTATCCTCACACCAATTTTATATGTCTATTAATATAAAATACAGAAAATAGAGGTTTTTCATAACTATCAAGAAAAATCTTGATAAGACACCCATTTTTCTGACTGATCCCCTTCGTAAGTATGTGTGGGTGACCATGGTCCAAGGCTGGATCCCCACAGTGGTCCTGGTATTCATTCTTTACAAGTGGCACAGAAATCAGAAGGCTTGAATAATGCTATTTAAAGTGTTGTCACTGGACTATAGTCTGTTACCTGTCCACAATGAGATATGCATAAAAGTTGAGAGAATAAGTGTTCTGAAACTTATCTATGTAACCTAGACTAGGCAAATTAGCAAGAAAGTTTATTTGTCACATTAGAAACTTTATCACCACACAGCGTTAGTTCAGTCAGTGTGCACGTGGGAGTTTAAAACAGAGAATCACTAATTTTGTGTTTAAATGTAATTCATACACCCTGAGACTCACCCTTTGTAAGTGTACAACTGAGTGGTTTTGTACACATCCACAAAAATTGTCCAACCGTCATCCCTAACTCCAGAACATCTCATCACCCCAAACTCTGTACCCATTATTAGTTACTCTTCATTATTCACCCTTCCCTCAGCCCCTGGAAACTACTCCTCTACTTTCTGTCTCTGCATTTGCCTACTCTGGACGTTTTATATAAATGGAATCATACAACGTAGGGTCTTTTGTAACTGGCTTATTTCAGTTAGCATGTTTTCTTTTTTTCTTTTTTTTTTTTTGAGTTAGAGTCTCAGTCTGTCACCCAGACTGGAGTGCAGTGGCCGCTCCCGGCCACCGCAGCCTCGACCTGCTGGGCTCCGGCCATCCTTCCGCCTCAGCCTTCCGAGTAGCTGGAACTACAGGCGCGCTACCATGCTTGGCTAATTTTTTTTTTATTTATTGTAGAGA